>CM071633.1:28327672-28622672 GCA_036419045.1 Scirpophaga incertulas | reverse complement strand
CGCGACTGAGCGAGCGCGGGAAACGCCGCCATTCAGAAAAGCGCGCTGTTTACACAGATGCGCGCCGAAACGCGTTCCGTTGCATCACATCACTTCCGTTTACGTTCCGTTTCGTGATTATCATGCATTCGGAATCGCACGTGCCGATTTAGTTTAATGCATCTAGTTGGACCCGCGCGACCGGAATCTGGTTACATAACCCGTTGCAAGCCTCGGTTACGTCGATGCTAAAATAATGTAATAATATGTTTATTCATTATATTATTTACAAATAAAAAGAAATAGTCTATTCAATTATACTACTATCTCGTATTAATGTCATGAATGTTGATCCAGAGATACATATTTTTTAATGTTTTAATCTATCGTGGCTTGAATCTTGAAAGATGACTTGAAACAGATCATTTTGTGTCAGATAAATTGCTTTTAGAAGCGATCGTAAACTCAAATAACACTCTTAATTGGAGCGGCGTGTGACAAACGAGCGCACAGATTCTATGTAATGATAAAATTGACGTGGAGTCATCGCATCGCAGCCAACGCATGCGCAGATGAACCGCTCGCAGCTCAAGTCCAAATGACAAGTTGGCACGCAATTGTTATCTGCGTTCGAAATTCGAACATAAACAAACAGCTGGGACTTTTTTCTAACGTTCTCTTTCATTTGCTTACAATTAACATTCTGCAGTTGCACTGACCGCTACAACAAATCGGCAGTACATTCACCAAGTCGTAAAAAGCTTTTTTAAAACGGTAAAGATCTTGTCCAATCACAATGAATATTGAGATATAAGAATATAGAAAACTGCGAACCAAAATTTGACTATATCTAATTTGTTTGGTATAACAATCAAAGCGTATTGATCAAAGAAAATGATTTAATAAGTTTCGTAAACTATTTTAAAAAGGCCGATGGTCGACCTGCAAACGCTGGACGCGGTCAACGACCACCCGCCCGGGGCGTAAAGGAGACGGCATGCGTCCCAGAGTCCCACTCATGTGGAAAGCGGTTATGCAACGCGAAAGTCTAGCCCGTCGCGCGCAACAATTACCAACGCGATTCTGCGTCTAGATCAAAAGATACGCGCATGAAATGTCTTTAGAATAGAACAAGACGCAGCTCGAACGCATGCCGTATAAAGCCCTTTGAGAATTTTGAGAAAAGTATCGGTTCCTAAAGAATCGAAATCTTATGAAACCTGTATGTGTCGCGGTTATTGAATTAAGTGTTCTGCTACATTGTATTGACACATTTGTCATGGTAATGACTTTGGGACTTGGTAATGATACTAGATATGTTTTAACTGATTTTTAGGTGCCAGGTCAAAGTTTGTGACACTGTAAACTATTATATGAACCCATCCATCCAAGTCGAACGACCCATATGGCGAAGGCACACGGTCAGGCCGGTCGACTCTTGATCCGTGTGGAGTCGCAACATAATCGCCGTGGCACTTGATGGCGCTGCCAACAGCAAAGGATGGTGGTCATAAGCGGAAAGCTGGAAAAAATCAAGCTACATTTCACCTTACTACAGAAGTCTCTTCTTTGGAATCTTTGATTTTTCCTTGGTTAAGCTAGTATTCGGATGTGCGAATAGATTACATTCTCCCTTCGTTGAACAATATCTATTAACAGCTTTTAGTCAGCGCTTTGTGCGACAGAGACAAAGAAGCTATCCTATTACCTCTTTCTTAAGACTAACGTGCATTCGCAACCCGCTATACAGTCTTACGTTTACGGCGACCCTAATAAGCAATTACGAAACGATATTTTATCGAGTAATATTATAGTTTCTACATTCATTGTATTGTCCACATTTGTCCAACAATCGTGCAATCCTAATCTGGCGTATATAGCCAGCTGCGTGCTACAGCGCGTGGCCACTTTTCACTTAGCAGTGCCATTTTCGTCAAAGCGGCGGGAAAATGACTTGGAACAGTCACGCAATCGCGTGTGCATACACCTAATTACTGTGTGTTGCAACCATTATACAAAGTTAACTTACCTATGCCAATATATTGACGTGATTGTAATATCTCGTTCGAATTATTACGAAGATATTACAGGACCTTACCGAGAAAGTTTCTCTTCTCTCTCGAAACGCGACGTATTCCTTGCTGCTGCTGAGATTGTAAATCTCTTATGGTAGACTAGAATGGATGTACAGAACGAAAGTAGCGGTCCAAAATAGCTCCTTTTAATCGACACCGTTGGCCAGCTGGACAAGCGTAACCGACGCACTTTTTCTGCAGCTTCGATGAGACTACAGAAAAACGCTTAACTCGCTCCTTCATACGAGATTGAAGTCCTAGATTTGTACAAGGTTCGATTTACAGTCCGGCTCTTTCTCGAAGTCTAAATGGTGAAGACAGTTTAGTCTATCAGGTCAAGGACTGTGGACTACACACGCTGTAATATTTTAATCAAAGAAGTATAAACGACGTATATCCATACCGTCCCTTTTGCAAGGTTTCACGAGAGTATTAGTGAATGAAACAGATCATACAGAATGTACGGGACGGAAAGAGATGCGATAATGAAGAAGAGACTTGTCGACCTTTTTTTAGATAGATCTAATCTTCACTTTTTTCAAGATTTAGAATTTGATTATAATGTAGCTACAGCGCTGCAGAATCCAAACTGCGGATCCAAAAAAAAATCTATGAATCAAAAGACTTTAGAACCTCTGCTCTATAAATAATAAAAGGGTTTCTGCGCTTGATAACATAGACTTCGTAAAAATAAGTCTAGAATGCTAAACTCAATGACGTCAGACAAAAGCTCGTAGTATCGTTACCTACTCCAATTGTGGAGGCTAACGACACAGAGCTGCATGAGCCAAGGTCGGACAGACCCGGGTCACGGTCGCCATGCAAATGAGCTGATGGTATTGTTGATAGCAGGTCATTGGCAATGGCACCTGCGACCCGCCGTATCTGCTGTCACTGCTGGACAATTTGGTGAACGTTCGATTGATTAAAGCCTTTAATTACAAATATTTATACTTCGATGATAATTTGCTGCAAATTAATTGATAGACATAGTTAATCGTAGTGTCGTATGCCATAGTAAAAAAAAACATTTGTAAACATCTCTTGTAATATTCTCTAAAAATAACAGCAAATAGTTTCGAGTTTTTAACATACTTAGTTTATTTAACTAAAATATTTAGCATAAACTAAAATTGAAACGCGTGACAGGATACAAATGTCTTTTGATTCGTTTCACTATGAGAATTGATTCAATGACATAAATATAGTCTAAGCAAGAAACTGCATTATAAAAAAAAACATTAAATATATTTAGCATTATCATGAAAAATGTTATTCATTCTGAATTGGATAGTGAACTAAAAGGTGTGTCACGAGAGCATAATTGCTTCATAAGTGGGCAAGATTTGTTACACCTCTGCCACTGGGCAAACCCGTTCCTTAAATTTCGAACAGCGGAAAAAATTAATACTGCAATTTGGCACTAATTCAATTTTCAGTCACACGTCACATGCCAAGGCTACTGGCGGCAGGATAATATGATCAAATGAATTGGTGAGTTCATACAAGTGCCTGCGGACTGGGTGGCCGCGTAGATTATCCCATAGGCGCAAGGCGGCGGGAGGCGGAGGTGTGGGGATGGAAGGGGGCAGGTCGTCGCCCGCCGCTGACACAGAGCCTCGTGCGACGAACACACGGCCTAGACTAGCCTCGTATGCGTGACCTAGCGATGTGTTGCGGATAGGGTACTAACGACAAGTTAGACGAATCTTTACCTAGTTATGCCATTCAATCAAGCATAAAGTATGAATGCATAAAGTGAAATAAACATTTAAAAATAATATTCCAAATGATGGTTAGGTTTGAATTAGGAATGTACATTTTAGGACGGTTTTTGATATATAAATAATATTAAAAAAAAGTTTGTTATAATACTCTTTTGTCATTCATGTGATTAAACATTTTATGGTGGGTCAGCTCTTGTGCTGAGGTATATCTCTCTCTTTGAACATGCTATGCTTAGGCGTTCTACAAGAACTACTAACTTCCACAATCGCATATTTATATATATTCACATCCATGCAGTGCTCTAGGCATTGCCTAAGGCAATCAAAGTAATTTTGTCTAAACAGACCTGGTACAAATGGTACAGAAGAGTTCCAATATAGCCTTATCCAGCCTACAACATTCAATCAGCTCCATTTAAATATATAATTTTACTATCATTGTCTCTAAGATAATTTCCCTCTCATCTTTCTCATTTATCCTTCACCCTCAATCACCCTTCTAAAAATAATAATATTAAACATTTCAAAAATAAAGAAATTTCAATTTGAAAGAAAAATTGATTCATTTATAATCACTTATCATAATTTTAACATTTTTTTATAGATATTAAATAACATAATCATTTACAACATAAATTTTAAAATGAGACAATAAAATAAGAAATTATATAGTATAGTATATTACTGTAACAGGAAAATTATGTATTATACATTTGCAGGAAAAATAAAAAAGAATGTGATTCTCTTCACATGACTTGCATTAAGGGCAAGGGATGAAATTGCTCTTCTGATCATGATTATCTAGTGATAGGGTTAAGACTCCAAAAACAAAATGAAAGAGTTTTCCATCAACACCAAAGTTACAGTAGCCGAAGAACTTGATACAGGAAGCATATACTATGGCCCAAAGAGTAATTAAATAAATTTTTTGGATTGTGACTAAACTAGATTTGGATTTTGGCTGTATTCAAGAATCTGTCAGGCCTTAAAAGAGACTAGTAAGTGCCTGAAACTCAATCAGAAAATTGATCCTTACAGTGGTTTAGTTGTATTGACCTGAGCATGAAAAAGACGAACAAATATAGCTTATTTCTGTAAATCACAAGTTAGGCACCCAAACTCACATAATAAAACACTGTTCATTCTAATTAGTTTACAGTTTCAATAAACCTGTGTCCAGATATGACTCTAACATATGAGAATACACAGTCATACAAGAGGACATAAGTATTTGATTGAGCACACCTAGGATTTATAACTGGACAATGTATTCACCATACAACAATCACTAGAACAACATATAGTCCATTGCAATGATTACTGCAGGAGCAAGATTTATAAAATAAACTCAAATATTTGATGAACTGTCACTGTTACAGTCTTAAATAATCGATATTATCATACACATTATTAAAACAATGTTTTTCAACAATTCAAAAAGAATCAATCTTAATCACATTTTTACTTGTACTAATATTACACATTCATTTCTGCTATGTTTATTTATCAATTTATTAAATACATAATTGTTTTTGAATTAAAAAGACAATACAAAATATATATCATACATTTTTGATATTTAACAGAACATAAATATAGTCGAGTCAAAATTATGAGTTTGATGTTTCTGTATAATCAAAACTGGCCGACTCGGCAAAATAAGTAACTATACTATTTGCCTACAGGATAATGCATGACTAGGTTCTTCTTGCTATTGAATTTGTAAAGTTAAGACTACCATCTGCTAAATTGTTTGAATGCAGTAAGCATGACTCTTGGCCGTTTTCACCAACCTTGTCTTAGCTTAGGTGACTCCTAAGAGACATGCTGTCTCACTCTTTTCAGTTAATATAAAAAGTGACAGCATGTCACTTAGGAGTCACCTAAGCTAAGACAAGGTTGGTGAAAACGGCCATCTGTCTCACATAATTTGTGGATAGGCCCTACTTACGATGACCAATGATGTGTGACAAGTGTGTCCCAAGTTTCGTAATATTTTATTACAATAGAGGGTGTCTCACTATTTGAACTGGCTGCAACTCTCCCAAAATCTCGTCTCGAGTTCTCCACAATCATGAAAATGTGTCTCACTTAATTTATATGTGATATAGTTAAATCCACAAGAATAATACAACTGTACTAGCCATCCTCATAAACTTTCAAGGTGCTTGTTTGATAGCATTTCTTTTAAAGGACCCAAGTTTGAAGAACACATGTGCTGGCAAAATATTCTATTCCAGTGAGAAATAAAGGACCAGATTCTTTGCTTATATTAGAATGGTAGTTACAATAAGTCACATTCAAGTCAGAAAATTGGGAGACTGCTGGACAAAACCATAATAATCTATATGAAAATTTTTTGAATTGAAATGTTCTTAGACCAGCCATTCTCGGTTTAGTCATATCAGACATATGTACTGTGATTATGAATATCATTTGTTTGTGTCTAAAATCAGACATCACTAAGCTGTTTTCATAAGTACATCTTTAATAATACTTATTTAAGGAAACTCCTACATATTACTTGTAATTTTATTGTAGATATGTGTACTCCAAATTGAAACAGAATTATAAATACCATTAGTGAACAATCTGCGCTCTTGAGTGCCACATATGGTTTTGCAACTGTCATCTTGAGGCCAGCAGGACACAAAAAATTGAATCAATAACTGAATGGGAGGCCATTCAGTTATTAATTGAATGGGGTAAACTATATACTAAAAATATATTTAATAAAAGATCATTAATAGGTTTTTACGTAAAAAAGTAACAAACATCTACCACATTTCTTTTTTCTATCACTTCTACTATTTTATATTAATTATTTGTATCACATAGTTAAATGTTCCAATTTTCACTCATGCCCACGTTGTGTGCATGTGAAGTGAATTTAATAAAAATATTTGCTGTTGTTTTGTTTGTAATCTATATGTGTTCCTTAATGAATTGTAATAAACAGTCCTCCTCCAACCTCATATGTTAGGAGCTAAAGAAGCTATTAAAAAGATCACCATTCATTATTTTCTTTGACTGTACTATGAAATATAAGTAAAGGCAAAAACTTCAAAATACTTGTTATGACATATGGACAGACTATTGAAAAGGTTAGCTACCTTTAATATAAATAACACTGGCCATTAATTACTTTTTAATTTACTGTCCAGTGAAAATTGTTGATGACACCTGGCAATTACAGTTCTGTTCAATCAGTACAAAAATCTGATCGATTTGGCACAATTTGAGTTATTTCTTCATCCACAACTCATGCAAACTGAATAAAGATATATCAAACGACATCATATGGTGTAAGGAAGGTAGCTTAAATTACAGCAAGTGGTGGAATTACTTTATTGCTTTGGAATCTTATATAATTTAATATGCTACACAAAAGTACATGAAAATCATAGAAACAGTAACATAAACAATGTTTAAATTCATAGGACTTTCCAAATTCCATGAAAATTGACTTCCTGGATAGATATGTTGTTGGGTGTCACAAATAGCAACTGCTATTTCTGACATTTAGTATACCTGTTGAAACTTCTAAAATTTTGGTGTACTGTTTGCAAAAAGTAGTAACAATGATCCAACCACTTCAAAAACTTTCATATTTACATATTATTTAAAATATCTAAGGAATGTTTTACCTATTTCATAAGCATGGAAAATGATTTTACATTTCATACAACACTTGGGTCTTAAGCGATCATCACCAATCGAAATTAGTTACTCAGATAAACAATAACATAACCTCAAACTCACATTGAAACCGCTCGAATCGTTGCTTGTTTTTTTCTTGTAGCAATCGTTCCTCCTCTGCCTTTTTGGCTTTTTTCTCTTCTTCTCGTTTCCGAACAAGTTGTCCGGAACCTACGGGAAGTATTGACTCCATTTTTTGAGCATCTTCATATTGTTGAACAGTTTCATAGGCCGGCGCATTTTTAACTGGAAGGACAGTTTTCTTCGAATACAAGGCTTTCATAGGATCATACTTTGAACTACAAGCACTAATTTCAGATTCAGAAGTAGAAGAATCCGAATTATTTTCTTCGGCCATTATTTAATATATTTAAAAGATAAAATTTTAATATAATTGCATTTCTGCGTTTTAGGTTACGTTCTACACTGTCAATGTCACAGTGTCACTCATTGTCATTAAAGAGAAGGTTACATTCCGTTTTAAGCTAACCGCACTATTGGCGCTGTGAGCGTTAATAGCCGATTTGGTTCTGAGGCTGATAGCGCTATTAACGCTACTTCATTTTGGAACGGTTTGTTTTAAAAATACCACAAGTAACTGTTCGTAAGCCTATAACTACATTTAGTACCGACTTTTATTTTAAATTTGATAAATATACCTTTATTTCTAACTATTAAATACTTATTGATAATTTTAAAAAGTACCGTATTTTATACAACGTCCTTTTCATGTTTAAATCGATTAATTAATAAAACATCTGTGCCATAATAGTGATATTATCATTTTTAGCGCAAAACGGAACATGGTCCAAAACAATACAGAATTATGCTGCGTTCAGTTACTATTGAATTTTCTTAAAACTATAACTTGTTTTCTATCAATACTGTATTAGACCCATATTTATAATGATGATTTAAGCCTGACTTAATTTAATCTATGTTTCTTTTCTTATTTTAACTATGATATTTTTTGAAAATAGAGTGACACAACAATATAGATTAATCAAATTAGACATAAAGATGTATATGTCTATTTTGGTTTATTTGGTAATATGGACTTCAATCCATAGAATTTACAAGTAAAAGAGCTATTAATTGTAAAGTGAATATGAAACTTTCATATCATTTCCATAAAAATTAAAATTCATCTAAATTGAGATAAGTGATAAATGTTGTCGTTCAAATGATGGATTGGATTATTTTTGCCTAACTATTTATTTATTTATTTATCTTTTTATAACTTAATGCAGCAGTGTTTCACTGTAAAACTATTTTAAAAAACGGACTTATATTTTAATCTTAACAATTACGTTTATCAATTATTAAATGTAATTAATAACTTCATTAAAAAAAGTCACAATTTTTTTTAATGGTTAAACTATGGTAGACCATAGTTACTAAGCTCTTAAAACTTATGCGATCGCGTCTCTACATTGAATTTTTTTTGTAACTGTGCATTTTTAGATTTCTATCTGAATTTGTTGCATTTTTAAAAATCCATATCTTTCTAAGTATGACTTAATCCTAACCTATTGCCTAATCCTAATGTTAATATTTTTTTATATTTTAAAATCAGTGATTTCTTTCATAATCTATTATTGTCGTAACTGTTGACCAGCATAGAATGACTAGAAAGATTAGCAGGATAAATAAAATTGTAAAATTGCAATTTTATTGGCATTGTAAGCATAATGATCTCGTGATAAAGTTGAAGGCTCTTCCTCTTTATAATTATGTTTTAACAGGCGTAGAGAATCATGTGATTGGTTTCTAGTAATAATGATCTCAAATGTGAACTGCGTTCAGATAATTTGTAAATGTTTAATATTATATTAAATATTTTTTTTAAATAATCATGGCAAATATCGGTATTTATGCCGATGCAGTAATATTATATTATGATAGTGTTAATTATATATACATTTGTTCATATTTTGACATATGCATTAATTTTATTACATATTATGCCTTTTTTCAAACTAAAAGCAAATTCAATATTTTTTTAATTTTCCTATTATATAATTTTATCACAATATAATTAATACTTTTGTCTATACCCAGCCGTATTGATATGGCCATATTGGAACGGTTGTATTATGTAGGTACGGCACATTAGCGCATCGTCGCGCAGTCGCCGCGAGCACAAGGCCCCGAGAGCTATGCAATAGGAAGTAACGAACCAAGGTTGAGGTTCGCTCTATTAATCTTTCAATAGGCACTTTAATGAGGAAAATTTATTGAGTGTAAATACAATTACTGTCACAGACAAAACCGCAGACATTGTTGAAAGTACTTGTTTTAAACTGAAGCAATTAGTTTGTTTTATTGCTGTTAAACTGTTATATACCTACGTTTGTTTTTTTTTTAGATAATTAAAGCTATCTTTCACTGTGAAAGTTTTGCATTCGTTTCAATCGAACATTAATAACTTCTAGGTTTTAATTTGTTGTTTTAGTGCGCTATATAATTAGATTCAAAATTACTGGTTCTAGAATATTTTAAATAATACATTTATGGAATAAAATCACATTTGGCTTTGAATATTTAGTGTTTCATCATTGCCACTATGTAGTTCCGGAACTTTTATGCGACGCACGTTCTTTTTTTTTTGTAACAGGACTAATAAAACAACCACAATGTCTAAATAAATAAAACTATGTGTATTACCTTAAATCATAAATAAGTTAAGATTACAAAGATAACTAAGTAGTACAAATCACTATTTCAAATTCTTTTGGCAGTGCCATAAAAATTGTGAAGTTGTTGAAATTTTATTCACGCTGCTACTGACCGATAGATGGCGCTAGTCTCAAAACAATAAGAGTCACGTGCCCTATGAGCAAATAACGTGGTCATGTTACTTTTCAAACCATGTTTAATTGTAAAAGTAAAATTAATTTGTTTATTACTTATAAATTGTTTCTAAAATTAAAATACATTAAAAGCAGAGCTGGACATACCAGCATTCAGGGGAGTTTTTGGCATGCATAGAGTAACCAACTGGTTATTGTTTATTTTATTTTATTTTCATGGATCACAAAAAGCATTTGTTACGAAAAGTAGACTAAAAATATGGAACAAGCATGCCTTATGCAGTTTTCACTAATAGTACCTTTTTTTAACTTAAAACAATAATAACAATGTTACTTATTTAAACAATTTTGTGTCACATTTCCAAAGAAGTCACCATTAATCCTATGAACGAAGTAATTGTGTTTTGTCATGAACAAATCAGTGATTACAGTTAAAATTAACTAGTACTCTATTCAAATACGAATTTTTTCCATAATTTGTACATGTCAGTATAGAATTTAATTTATCATTATACCATTTTATATTATTATTATATATTGTTGTAATTAATTCATTGTTATTTATTACCTGTTCTTATTATTGTTGTTTGTTTATTTACTGAGACATACCGCATTTTAGTGCAATATTTATCCGTATTGTTGAAATTTCCACAGGACAGGCACAGCCTAGTGGGAGTTTTCGACTACTACCAACTATGTAAACTTCATTGAAATAAAATATTATAAAATAACGACGGTAATACTGAATTTGGTTAACATATATTAATTAATAAAATTCGTGCGTGTTTATTACAGCACATCATTGTGTGGAAGCCAATCGAAAGTTTTTATTCAATAGCGGCGAATAGTGACAAATAGGTACTGCGTTAACGCTCGCACACGCGAGGCGATGAAAGTGCTCGAGGAAGCGTTTAGAAAACAAAAGTCTATTTACGTGGCGCAATTATAGAGAAAGAGCGCGGTGTGCATTGTAATAGTTTTTTACTTTGCACACAATTACATCAAGTTCTTATAGTGCATATCATGGGGCTTTGGCCTTCCGTGCATTGTGATTGGTTGAATGTTACGTTGACAATAGCTCTCCGGTTACAGCACATGTTGTATTTATGTATTTGTATCCGAATTGAATAGTATTTTAAGCGTGGAAAGTAAAAATTATGTTTACGACTTTTCTAAAACCAATAAAATATTTTTTCAAAAAAATCTAGTTTAAAGTAATACATGATTTTGTGGGTTACGGAAAAACCTCAATTACAAAAGTATGATAGGTAAACAGTGGGATGTAACCACGGCGCTAACCTTCCACTAGACAATGAATACGACCGTTCAAGTCACATGTGGCACACTTAAGTTGAGTTCAGTTATTTATTTATTGATTTATTTATTTATTGAGAGATAACAAACAGTTACAATATATAAAGTATAATTTAGTTTACTATATCTATGCATGTTAATACTGCAACCAACAACGTTATCCACAAATTAAAAAAACAAAAATAGTGCGCTAGACTCGACCTCAGCACACACACACACACATATATATACATACACCATAAACAGCAACCAATTTGTTTTATTTTTTATGTTTAAAATAAAACAAATTAACAAAACATATAAATAAACAACATTTAACAAATTAATATTAATTACATACATATGATTAGATTTTATTGTTTGAATTATCATGTAAGTAATATTCTTAACAATTCTAATTTAAATTTTCGTTTTGACAAATACTCCTGGTGATTCTTCAGCTTGTTGTGTTGCGGGCTAGGCAGGACTCTTACCTAAACTAATCTCAGGGTGTAGTTATGATCGAACGGAATTCCAGGGTAGTCTGTTTAAGTACTACCTCCGTCTTATTTCTGATACAAATTAGCAGTGTTCGCATTGTTGTGTTGCGAGGTGAAGGGTAAGACAAACAGTGACATTACTGAGTACTGCGTCTTTATGACATGTTAGCAACATGCACTGTACTTTGCTTTTGTTATTTGTTTTTAAACTTAATCGATATGTTGTTATCAATTCCTCAATCCATATTTTGTATTTACCATTGTTTTGAGTTTGAGTGACTCAAGTCTTCTTAGGAGTAGCAAGTTAGCATACGAGTCGTTTTTCGATCACGAAAGATATAGTCTTATAATGATTTCAAAATCAATGGCATTCCAACCGTTTTAACAGTTTATACCCCACATACCTTACAAAATTAAGATACTAATTACAAGCCCTTCGATGAACGTTAACCGTATTTAAAAAATACAGGTCATTAATATTATTTTTCTGTTTATTTTCAGAGCGGCGTGTGCGCAAGCGCTCGGCGTCGCGCCGCATCTATGCTGTGTCGACGCAGATTCGACATACATCGGGACGTCGCCAGGTGATATCGCAGCGATTGCAATGTGGAAAGCAATGGCATTCGTCGACTTCAGACGGTTCTAAAATAAATCGAATTCAAGAATTGTTTCAACAAAATACTCAATTCTTATTAAATAATTACGTAATACGATAAATATGTTTGAAAATATATTTTGTTTGAGTAAAAAAGTAAAAATGGATTCGATTGCATTGAATACATTTGTTGTTTGACAAAATAATTTAAATTTAAATACATTATATTTTTATGTTTAGCGAATCAGCATTGTTCTGATGGAGTATTATTAAGTCTTACCTTTACTAAGGTAAACATAATGTTTTTCCACTTCTTATCATATCATATCATAACACTGCTTTCTAACCTTACACAATTGCTTAAATACTATGTATATGAAACTATAATTGCAGAAACACCGATAATTAATTTTAAATTTTCGTGAAAATTTGACTAACCATTAGAAATGTTTACTATGTAGCTTCATAACTGAGAGTGGAAAATTGCTCTGACTTTGTCTATCAGTAGTCACTTTGTTATTTACAGATTTGTTAAAAAGACGTGAAAGCCTACGCTCTTGATCTTCGCAGGTCGCTGCTGAAGAGAAGTGGATTACGAGGAGTGAGGTAACCTGGCCGGAGCAGCAGGACCAAAAGACATTTCAAGCCGTTATGTGTTCTCTCAAAATCAAATATCTAAACTACGCGTAATACATACATCGAATAATGTACGATCCGTCCAAGACGCTGCCAAACATATTTAACGAATTTAATAGTTTAGAGATGATATTTAGATATAAACTTTGTGCATAGTTCGCGAGTGTTTAGTGAAAGTGCTGTGGACAGCGCCATCTGGCGTGCGATAGACGAAACAACGTGGCGGGGACGCATGCGCCGTCGGGACCGGCGCTGGCGATGCCATTTATTGAAGACGAATGGTGGTCAGCCGAGAATGAGGGCAGGATGGTCGACCTCTCCAATTGCCTTCAGGTAATTTGATGTCCATTGCCTAAGTTTGAATCATTGACACATTCTGTTTAAAGTAAAGAAATTGCAACTAAATAACAAGTGACAGTACAGCAGTACTGACATAGACATGATTGTTATTACCAAAACAATGAATGAATATTACAACCCAGACCCGAAGAAACGGCAGGCAATATTTGTCATGCCTTTATGTTGGTAGCAAGAGTATAATGCAATAAATTTACAAGAGTTGTAACATATTTTCTATAAACACTTGTACATTTTCTGTTGATTGTCTATTCAAAACAGACCCGTGATTGTGTTTTGTTAATAGTGAAACGCTTAATAGAACTATGTTGTTACAATGGTGTTGTAATGACTTAATACTAGTAAGTTTTTATGCTGGAGAGTTCACTTTACTCTTCTATTTTTTAAAATTTACTGCTATTTTAATTATTAAATTAGTATAGTATTACGCGATGTAATATGTTGCTTTGGTTTAAATATATGAAGATTAATGTTTTTATTGATAGTGCAAGAAATCATTTAAACAACTTTGTGTTTTTATGGTTTTCAACTATTGTAACGTTTAGCGCCATCTGTTGATGAGTAGCAATGTCACTCGATCTAATACAAGTGTACACACAACTATTTTGTAATTTATTTTAATAAAAGTTACACGTTTAAGTAGATATATATAACTTAGTTGCATTATAAATACATAAATTATATTCCGCTACAAAACAATTCATAAAATAAGAAATTTACGCACCTCTGTAATATCTGCGATCACGATTATTTTAAACAGTGTTACAAGTTCAATAACCTTTCAATTATGATAAGTGAAAAATAATTTATTTTGTTGCTTATTAAGGTGGTTTTTAGTTACGACAATATATAAGGCTAGTATTAAGTAAATTAGCTACTTACATACAGGTACATACCTAAAATTATAATTAGAGATCGGATAATCGGATGCATATTTACCTAAAGTTAATTTTTGGCTCACAAATTATGGAAGCGGCTTTTTAAAATACATTTTGTTAAATAAAAATCCCGGGAAAATACGGGACTGCAAATTTAACGTAGTGATATTATTTGAAAATTACTAAATTAGCACGTGGTATTTATTTTCAAAAGACCGAGACTCCGGGTTCATTTATACAACTATGCATACGTATTTACATGAAGTTTAGTTTCAGTTCCCCGTGCGATTTATGAATGTACGATTTATTACATGAAGAGTGTTATACGAAAGTAGTGAGCTAGTTTGACTAAAACAATAATCAATTAAATAATTGAATAAAAAAACAGAAATGGTGAAAATTTTTATTTAACAAAACAATAAAAAGCTGTTTCCATACTTTGTCTTAAACTAACTTTAGGTAAATATGCATCCGATTATCCGATCTCTAATTATAATACAGCTTGATTTTATGTGGAATAATTAGCTGTGTTATTTTTAAGCAATAGCGTAGCGCATATCGCACAGAGGATCCTGTATTGGAATCATGCACGTATGGGTCATAACTAGCGGTTTAATGTAGCTATTGTCCAGCCTTTATACGTATAAAATTGTAACTTGCCAATACATTTAATATAAACGTTTTTATTAAACACCTTTGGAGTTGTCCATTAATCACGTGAGGCTTGAAAGAAGGGGAGGGGTTTGATAAAAATCACGAAAATAGCACAAGGGGAAGGGAGGGTGTAGTAAGATATCACGTGTATTTATTTTCAATTTTTTTAAAATTTTCTTTTTTACATTGTTTCGGTAATAGGAATCCACGCATACCGAGGTTAATTTATTCCTATACTTAAGTACTATTTATTTAAATAAATATTTTTTGATTCGCTATGACGGTACGGGACGGGACGCATTTCAGTGTTACCGGCTCCCCGCCTATTATTATTCCTTAATTTCAGAATAAAATAAAAATATAGTTTATACCTGTATTTAAAGGTAATATTTTGAAAATTTTAAAATTCTTTGTAGGTACTAAAAATGTATGTAATGTTTTTTTAGTCTTAAACCTCACTACGTATCACCAAAAAAGGAGGGGGGGCTTAAAAATGCTAAAAAAAGATCACGTGATTAATGGACGGCCCCTTTATTTGGAATATTACTTGGAAACCGGTAAATTACCAGGTTTTCCAAGTATTCTGAACAGTATAAGGTACGAGTCGTCAAATGATAGATGCTAAGACGTGGCACGTTTGCAGGACGCGGTAGTGGCGGCCGGTGGGCAGGCAGCGGCGGCCGCGCAGCTGCAGCAGATGGCCTCCTCGCTGGGCGAGCTCTCGCAGGCGGAGCTGTCCAACATCGTGGGCGGGCTCACGCTCGAGGCGGAAGGCTCGGAGGCGGCGGACCCCGACGACATCCTCAAGCAGCTCGGGGAAACCGCTTTTGACAACTTCGACACGTTCTTCACGGACCTAACCAATGCTACCGCTTCAGCTGTACCACCCGTTGAGATCAAGGTGTGTTTTATTATTTACTAGCTTTCTGCCCGCGGCTTCGCCCGCGTGGATTTCGGGATTGGCTCTATAGAGGGTTAAGGGACGGCTACATATGCGCGGAAGTCGGTTTATGGCGCGAAGGTTTTATCCCGTGGGACTATCCGTTTTTCCGAGATAAAAAATACCGCAAAACTTGCTCAAGAATCACTCTATCTATTGATGAAAGCCGCATGAAAATCTGTGCAGTAGTTTTTGAGCGAAGCCTTTATTGCGCATCGCGTGGGATCTGACGATTTTTCCGGGACAAAAGTAACCTATTATTTAATCCGGAGACCTATTTTTGAATTACGAATGTGATTTCGAAATCACCGCTGACTACATAGAATTCCAATTTTTGAAAGTCGATCGCAGAGCTGCCAACATAGATAAAGTACACACATAAATGTAAGAGTTCGGTTCCACGCAGAATGTACCGCTGCCGGTTATTGCCGGCTTAACTATTATGGTTCATATATATATATATATATATATATATATAGACTGAAAAATCAAACAAAACACAGATTACATTTCCACAAGTATGACTTGATTACGAGTGGGTGAGGGCACTCGTAATGAAATCACACCTGTGACTAAGGTAGTCACATCAGTGATATTCAAAAATAAGAATTATTGAAAATCGGTGATTATTAGTCACATCCGTGATTTCGAAGTCGCATTCATAATTCAAAAATAGGTCTCCTGTTCAGTAGTTACGGCGTGAAAGCGGAACAAACAAACAAACTCACTTTCCGATTTATAATATTAATAAGGATTGTCAGCTATAATACACATATTACACACACTATATACAGGTTAGTATTAATGTCATAATTTTAATGTCATAGTGTTTATTTTCTGTCATAGTGTTACATTCTACGCAACGCTAATATAAGCTATTCGAAATACTATTATAATCATGCGCATACGAAGTCGGCGACACTGTCTCAGCCAACGCATAAAATAGTATAATTACTCGCCGCTAGGGGCGCTGTATAAAGTTGTCACAAAAATATACGCTGTCGATATCGTTTCGCTCAGCATTGTTTAAGGAGATGAGATAATCTGATAGACCAGCAAATGCTGGAATGATATTCCTCCACCTTTAATACTAAATGAAATCATGTATTAACTGTAAACTAAAATAATGTCTTGTTTATTATAAAAATATCATCTGCCCCACTAAGAGCTAATTCCGTTACATTAGTTAGTTCAAAAACCTCAATCAACACCACTTGAGTCATCAATTAAATATTAGTATGAGCAGATAAGCACATAGTATAAAACAAAGTCGCTTTCTCTATCCCTTATATGCTTAAATCTCTAAAACTACGCAACGGATTTTTTTAATAGATAGAGTGATTGAAAAGGAAGGTTTATATGTATAACTAGCGGACCCGACAGACTTCGTCCTGTCAAAAAGATTTGTACAGTGGCAGTTTTTTGTTCCTAATTATTTTATAGATAATGTCGCATAGCCAACCAAATCGCGAAAAAGTCTAAATGACCTATTACATTTTGTGGCTATTCAATTTTGGAACGTGACATTAAATCCTCCAACGATGTATTCTGTGCTCCAACGCACGCACGCACACTGTTTTGATAGTTATGATTGAATTTCAACTATATGTAGCGTTAATAAGCGCAAATTGACTCTTTGATGTTAGGAACACACCTTCATTGCTTAGACAACAGTGAGTTGCAATATGAACTTTATACAATAACAATAAAGCTCAATTCGACTGTACGTTTTAGTTAGAAAACGTTTGCATGGGAAAATAAAAGGGCTGTTTTAGGGTATTTCCGATAATTATTCGAATTTTTCTCATTGTAAAAACCCTCCTTGAACTTCAACAAACATTAACAAAAAGGAATTGGCCAAATTGGTCCAGGCGTTGTTGAGTTATGAGCTTACTAACACATTTTGCGATTCATTTTTATATATAAGATTAGAAAAGCTAATCATGCGCATAGGTACGAAGTCAGCGACACTGTCTCAGCCAACGCATGAAATAGTACAATAACTCGCCGCTAGGGGCGCTGTATAAAGTTGTCACAAAAATATACGCTGTCGATATCGTTTCGCTCAGCATTGTGCAAGGAGATGAGATAATCTGATAGACCAGCAAATGCTGGAATGATATTCCTCCACCTTTAAGAACTACTAACTGAAATTATGTATTAACTGTAAACTAAAATAATGTCTTGTTTATAATAAAAATATCATCTGCCCCACTAAGAGCTAATTCCGTTACATTAGTTAGTTCAAAAATCTCAATCAATACCACTTGAGTCATCAATTAAATATTAGTATGAGCAGATAAGTACATAGTATAAAACAAAGTCGCTTTCTCTATCGCTTATATGCTTAAATCTCTAAAACTACGCAACGAATTTTTTTAATAGATAGAGTGATTGAAAAGGAAGGTTTATATGTATAATATCATCCATTAAAAAGTGGAGAAATACTGTTATTTTTGAGGTTTCTAATGTGATGTCGTAAATAATTATATTTTTTATTATATACAACGTTCACGGTTTTTCTGTAGTGTGTTTAGTATCAACATTTCAACCGTGCGAAGCCGGGGCGGGTCGGTAGTAGAAAAATAAAAAAAATCGAAGTCTCTAATATCATCTCTACTGTCAGTACTAGTATCAGTGAAAATGTTTACAAAGTACTAACCTTGCTTAATACATTTATTATTAAACTAGCGGACACGACAGACTTCGTCCTGTCAAAAAGATTTGTAAAGTGGCAATTTTTTGTTCTTACTTTTTTTATAGATAATATCGTGTAGTTACATATTACATTTTGTGACTATTCAATTTTGGAACGTGACATTAAATCCTCCAACGATGTATTATGTGCTCCAACGCACACGCACACTATTTTGATAGATATTATTGAATTTCAACTGTATAAAGCGTTAATAAAGCGCAAATTGACTTTTTGATGTTAGAAACGCATCTACATTGCTTACACAACTTTATACAATAACAATAAAGTTCAAATTGACTATACGTTTTAGTTAGAAAACGTTTGTATGGGAAAAAGGGCTGTTTTTAGGGTTTTTCCGATAATTATTCGAATGTTTCTCGCCGTGAAAACCATCCTTGAACTTCAACGAACATTTTAAAAAACAAATTGGCCAAATTGGTCCAGGCGTTGTTGATTTATGCGCTTACCAACACATTTTGTGATTCATTTTTATATATAAGATATAACTAAAAATATTTTACACAATGTTTCAGCAAGAGGAGAACAACAACATATCTCCATCATCGAGCAGCCAGCTCCAAAGCTATTACCCGCCCAACCAGCTGTCGCTACCCAACACTGGCCAGCAGCGGCTGCAGCAGCTACTAAGGTCGGGGACCAACGCCATCAACAACGCAGTAGCCAATAACATCAACAATGGGCGATACAACATCGCCTCCCAGAATCCGTTGCTCGCCGAGAAACTGGCGGCAACAACGAGCGGCATAAAGCAGGAACCGATGAGTTCAGACTACACTGGAACCACCATGAGCTACGGCAGCGCATCGCCGATGCAGCGGGTGCCGAGTGGAAAGCCGCAGGTGCACGATGCTGGCGGAGGTAAAGGTAAGAAGTTTTCTATTTTTCCCGTACAGCGACATCTAGCGGCAAGTTACAAAACTACAACGAACTGTGCTAAGCAAGTCGGTTGCTTTTTTTAACGTGAACCGTCAATGCGACTACAGATGGCGCTGTACTCTTCTGACAACGTAGTTCTGACAATAAACAATAGATAGCGTTAAATATAGCTTGCAGCTAGTGGTGCGAACTTTAATCGCAAGATGTCACAACCTGTTCTATGATATCTAGAACTTGACAAAGCCTGATGCACTAAGTTTTATAGTTTCTCCTGCAATCAGCGTCTACTTTCGATTTCCGCTTGAGGAAGTGCGGGCAATTTTCCTTTCGCCAACTACTTTTACTTTGTCATTTTCTATTGAGAAAGCGTGCTTTTCTATTGAACTATTGAAAACGTACCAAGTTATTTTAATCTAAGTAAATTATGATTATTTTGCTATTTATTATTTGAACTATACAATTTATAAAACATTAGTATAGTAGAAAAAATTGATCCAAAGGAAAATTATCATAAACAAATAAAATAAATATTTCTAACACTTGTACCAATTAGCCTAGCCCAAAGTAAGCTCTGTAAAGGATTCTGTCTAAGGATCTAGAGTAACGGATAAACATAAATATACATATATAAAAAAAATGATAGATATATATATTAACAACCATGACTAAGGTACAAATGCTCGCATCACACAAACATTTGCCTCCACCGGGACTTGAACGCGGGACCTCGAGATAGCGACACCTTGAACTACGGAGATCGGCGAATCTGTGAAAATATTTAGCAGTTTATACAATAAATTAATGTTTATATCGAAATATTAAATTATTACATCACATTTATATCTTAATTACTTAAATATATATTTTTGACATCACTGACACTACTAATGTTATATGAATGTTACGCTTAAAATTAGTCAATTTGGATATTTTTTTGCACAAAATCGTAATTTGCCTGTGCTTTGTATTAAGCCTTAAAAGTGTTATTTTGGGTTTCTCAGTACATTAATAAATATACATTTTGTCAAATAATTTCTCCAAAATAAGAGTTAGCTGTTGGTGTGGCTAAAACAGGTTCTTTAATCATACTTATTTTATTTTTACTAATCACTAGCTTTGAGCAATGCTCGCTGATTGCATCGAGTTGCAAGTGGCGCCCTCGCGGCCGGAAGCGAAAGCGGTTCGGTTTGTTAGACTTTCCCGCCAGATTCATTAAACGGCTTTGAATTAATCCACTCGTAAACACGCTTTTTCCCACGATCCTTAACAAAATGAACAATATTACCAATCAATATACATCTATCCATATAAATAAAATTGGAGTGTCGTCTGTCTGTCGGTATCGGCTAATCTCTGAAATGGCTGAACCGATTGACGGGACCTTTTATTGGCAGATGGCTGATGTGATAAGGAGTCACGTAGGCTACCTTTATTTTAGAAAAATAAAATAATCGCTATGTAGCATAAAACATAGTCGCATTCTCTGTCCCTATATTCTTATGTATGCTTAAATCTTTGAAACTACGCAACTGTGGGCGTACTCTTAAAAACGATATTCGATATATCGTGGACTTCGTCGTGTCGTATCTTACTCTTAGTTACTGTCGTTTAAAACATTTCAACGGACGATCGAACGAACGCTATCAATTTTGACATAAGAAAGCCTCAAATGACAACGATGAATTGAATTGACCGACGACATTCGCAAAATTTACGTCAAATTTGCGAAAAGTAATACGATACGGTTTGAGGTGTCGTTGTAATTATCGTAAATTTGACGTTTATACGACACGTAAATACGACACGACGAAGTCCACGATATATCGAATATCGTTTTTAAGAGTACGCCCCCTGATTTTAATGCGGTTTTTTTAATAGATAGTAATTGAAGAGGAAGGTTTATATGTATAATCATACATCCATACATCATCATACATCCATTAAATAGTGAAGAAATACTGTTATTTTAAGGTTTCTGATGTGATGTCGTAAATAACATAGGTCTACAAATTGTAACTTTTTGTGTATGCCTTTCAATTGAATACTTTATTTTTATATTGATATGAGGTTACTGAATAGGAAAACAAGAATATGTTTTTTTTAATTAGCTCTTATTTTGGAAATATACCTCATATACAAAATTTGGCTCTTAGTAACACAAAACATTTTATAAAAAAAACTATAATACATAATTATTTAAGTACTATTATTTTTTATTTTTTACTTATATAAAATTGAAAATTTTACAATTAAATAAGAAATAACGTACTTAATTAAGATTTTCTGTTTCGTTTGTCTTTTGGATTCACTGTTAGGGGTATCTCTTTTCATATTCCAGCAGTGGTCCGCTAACATCGACGCATCCCATCGGCCTTGGTATCTCTTTTCCATTGTCGAAATATCCTGGTTTGGTCGCCTTATCTTTTGGCAAATTTAAATAAATGTCGTATCGAGTTTCATTAAAATTCATTCAGTAGTTTTATGTGACAGAGTAACAAACGTTCAACGTACTTACAAACTTTCGCGATTAAAATAAAAAAAAACAACACCGTTAAAGTGTAAATTAAGGATCAAAAGAAATCCGAAAAATTTCGGTAAGTTTATGAAAAAACACTAAAACTGTGTACAAAATTAAAAGGTAAAAAAAGCTCAAAAGCTCGGCACTCGAGCGCAGTTCCCTATGGAGATAAGATTGTCAAGTGCTTTGCAACCGCAAGAGGCGTACGGAGACAAAAATAATGAGTGCGACGTTTTTTGTAATGGCGAGCTTTTTGTGACACTTTTGTGTACGCAAAACTTGACACATGTCTATTTAATACGAATATTTTAAACGCGAAAGTTTGTAAGTACGGTTGAACGTTTGTTACTCTGTCACATAAAAACTACTGAATGAATTTTAATGAAACTTTACAATAATATAGTTTACTAGTTTCTGATACCGGGAGGCCGCGTGCGCGCCTGGCTACGCGCGCACGCCAAGGTGTGGGTCTCTCTGTCTGGGGGACTGTCCAGAGGTTCTCGGACAGTCCCTCCTTTGGCGGTGGCTTGATCATTCTGCTGGTCGAGCCGGTCCCGGGACACATGGCGGTCGAATCGCGAAAGCGCACCCCGCCATGTGCCCTGCATGGGCCCAGAGAACCTGGGGGGTTTTTAGTGGGTAGGCCGGCACTCTGCCGGAGAGCCCACACACGGCCGTGCCTAGCCAGCGCGGCGTCAAGGTGAATAAGGAGCATTTTCCCCCCTAAAAAAAAAAAAAAAAAAAAAAAAAAAAAAAAAAAAAAAAAGTTTACTAGTTTCTGCCCGCGGCTTCGCCTGCGTGAATTTCGGGATTGGGTCTATAGAGGGTTAAGGATCATAGCTTTTGCCATGGCTACATATGCGCGGAAGTCGAAGTTTGAGCAAAGCCTTTATTGCGCATCCCGTGGGATCTGTCGATTTTTCCGGGATAAAAAGTAGCCTATGTTACTCGGGGATAATGTAGCTTTCCAAAGGTGAAAGAATTTTTGAAATCGGTTCAGTAGTTTCGGAGCCTATTCATTACAAACAAACAAATCTTTCCTCTTTATTTATTAGTATTATAGATACATCAGAATAACATATAGACTATAATTTATAAAGATATTCCAATAAATGACAATGTCAGAAAAACAAAACATTTTTACGTTTATATATAACATTATTACTTATGCCTCAATTAATTCAGTTATTTGACAAGAATTAGACATATCACAACAAAGTAGATGATACTGATTAAATGGCCAAGTAGTTTTCGGGAGCCAGGTCTAAATTTGGATATATTGTTCTCCTGGTCGAGCTGAGCAAAAAATGTAATGGTCGCAAAAAAAGTTAACGACTCATCTTCCCGCTAGGGGGCTCTGAAGTCTGAATTAGAAAATCGCGCAGAATCAGCTGATTTTTGGATATGTTGTTCTCCTTGACGAGCTGATTCAGAATACTCAACTTTTAGAAAAAGTTAACAATATATCCAAAAATCTGCTGATTCTGCCGAATACCACGATTTTCTAATTCAGGTTTCATGATAAGGCCGGCGTCACTTTGACTTCCCGCGCCTCTTCTAGCGCTTTTGGGCCCCCTTTATGGGCCTGCGCTGCATCGCCCCTCTCCTGAGAGGCGGTCGCCCTCACGATTTGCCTATATGGTTATAGAACCTGGGCCAGGCTGAGTTTAGTCGGTAGGTCACGTGGCTGGACCGTTCCGGTCGCGTGGAGTCCGACATAACCTCCGTGACACTTGCCGTTGCGGGGGTATCCTGGGGACGTTTCGTGCTCCTTGTGAGGATTCTCAGCCAGGAAGGCTGAGAATCCTCACAAGGAGCACGAGCAAGCAAGGAGCACCTCCTGAGGAAAAGAAAAAAAAATCAGACTTTGAATCCCCCTAGCGGGAAAATGCGTCGTTAACTTTTTCTGAATATTGAGTAATTAAGAAAGGTAGCTTGCCTCTAGCTCGTACTCTGGGTATTTCGGCGACGGGCCCGTCTTTCTTTCAAGTTATTTAGATTTAAGCGTAATCCACGCACTCTATAATCTATGACAAGAGACTGACACAACCATTTGTAACTAGGACACAATCTCCGGGGGTTAAATAATATTAATAAGCAATTAGCTAGGAGGATAATATCCGTTCGGTGGCGGTTATTCAACATAAACAGTTACAACTCTCGCCGCTAGATGGCGCCACCGATAATCGGCAAAGGGATAGAATAGAAAGGTTTGTGATCTACCATAGTTATTAGAAGATTGATAATGCAACATTATAAGTTGGTGACATTATATTTGTTATATTTTTCAAGTTTCAATATATCTTACGCGAGTACTTACTTTTTTCAGTCTAGGGATTCTTGAGGGGATATATCGCACTAATAATACAATAGTGTATCAACTCAAAATCGAACATTTTTCAGAATCAACAAAAAACTTATTACTCACTTCATGTAATAGTTGCAAATTGAATAACTGTCACATAAGTTTTTTAATTTATCCTTGTTCTGTTTTTGCACTAATCGAACGACGGTCTTGATCACGCGTGAGGAATCAAATTTTGCGTGTGTTTATAGTATTATGTCAAGTACGACGTTTTGAGTTGATACACTATTGTATTATTAAGTGCGATATATAATATATATATATATGTGTGTGTTACACACACATAATATATATATATATATATATATATATATATATATAGGTGTAAGAGTAACATATATATATATATATGTTACTCTTACACCAATTAGCCTAGCCCAAACTAAGCTCTATAAGGCTTGTGTTATTGGATCTAGGGTAACGGATAGACATACATATATTATACATATATAAATATTTTTATACAAATATATATCAACAACCATGACTAAGGTACAAATGCTCGCATTTATCACACAAACATTTGCCCCCACCGGGATTCGAACTCGGGACCTCAGAGATGGCGACACCTTGAAACCGGTGTACTATCCACTCGACTATGGAGGTCGTCATAATAAATTCTTTTTGTACACAATTAAATCAATGTTACAATAAAAATAAAAAAAATATTAGCAGGTACCAAGTTAATTGGTACAAAGGCGGACTTATCTCTCTGAGAGATTTTTTCCAGCCAACACATGATTATGGTTTTGTGAAATCTTAAAAGAAAAATTTGCGGGGGACAGTATTTATACATAATTCTTTTTAAAATATAACTTATAAAAGCGTCGTATTTATACTACATACAATACATACAATTGTTAGAGCTGCACTACGTTGCTTTTTTTATAATGTTTGTCTGATTTTCTGCGGACTCTTTTTTGTTTGTGTTAGTATTTTTTAAGTCCTTATTTATTATCTACTAGCGGACCTGACAGACTTCGTTCTGTCAAAAAGATTTGTAAAGTGGCAGTTTTTTGTTCCTACTTATTTTATAGATAATATCGCATAGCCAACCAAATTGCAAAAAAGGTCCACACAAACTGTTACATTTTGTTATTATTCAATTTTGGAACGTGACATTAAATCCTCCAACGATGTATTCTGTGCTCCAACGCACGCACGCACACTGTTTTGATAGATATGATTGAATTTCAACTATATGTAGCGTTAATAAAGCGCAAATTGACTCTTTGATGTTAGGAACACACCTTCATTGCTTAGACAACAGTGAGTGCTTGCAATATGAACTTTATACAATAACAATAAAGCTCGATTCGACTGTACGTTTTAGTTAGAACACGTTTGCATGGGAAAATAAAAGGGCTGTTTTTAGGGTATTTCCGATAATTATTCGAATTTTCCTCATTGAAAAACCCTCCTTGAACTTCAACGAACATTAACAAAAAAGAATTGGCCAAATTGGTTCAGGCGTTGTTGAGTTATGAGCGTACCAACACATTTTGCGATTAACGCTACATATAGTTAAAATTCAATCATATCTATCCAAAACAGTGTGCGTGCGTGCGTTGGAGCACAGAATACATCGTTGGAGGATTTAATGTCACGTTCCAAAATTGAATAGCCACAAAATGTAATAGGTCATTAGACTTTTTTTGCGATTTGGTTGGCTATGCGACATTATCTATAAAAATAATTAGGAACAAAAAAACTGCCACTGTACAAATCTTTTTGACAGGACGAAGTCTGTCGGGTCCGCTAGTAAAATAAATAAAAACATTGTATGACACTCTTGTACAGAAACTTTTTAAGGGCGTCTTAGATAACCATTATCAAGCCTTATATGATTACTGTACTACAGAGTAAGTATATACCATTATTCAGAAATAATCAACAGAACTAGGCTGCAAAAAGAAATAATTCTAGAGCACTATTCAGTTGATATACTGCCCTAGTCATATAAACTTGCTTAAAGTTGCTTTTTATACCACGCACTGTATTTTGGAGTATTTCCGTGCTTAAAAGCTAAACGTAATAATTTCGGCTTTGTACAGCCCTAAACCAGCCTTACTGTATAAAAGAATACAATTTATGCTCTACTACAGCCTTAAATATATTTGTACGCTTTTGTACACCGTTTATAAAGTCTCAAGCTGTTATTCTACTTGCTAAAATGTTCCTTGGGATGCTGCCTTTTATAGGGCAGCACTGACTGCACTTCTCCTGAGGTGCGGTCTTCCTTGTCACGTCAAGCTATAGGGTCTTTAACCGGTAGGCCGCCTCGATACGTCAGGAGTCCGACGTTATCACCGTGGCACTTGATTGCCGTGGTAGGTATCCATGAGAATTCTCAGCCTCTCCTCTCCAGAGGGAAAAAAATGTGGATAAATATGTAAAATATAGATCTTATATTATTAAACTGACAAACTTGCATGTTGCTATCAAAATGATAGGTAAAAACCAATTGTTTTCATGATAGAGTAAATTATATTTATTCTTCTTCTTCGTATTATGATAGTCACGGCACGAGTTTTTTTTATGTGATAAGGACAGGCATTTGGCCTCGATCTCACCTGATGGTAAGTGACGATGAAGCCGAAGATGATCCATGCCTGTCCAGATAGCGCCTATTCACTCTTGTCTTGAAAAGGCCCAGATTGAATTTATCAGGGAAAATATCAGGCGGGAGGGAATTCCACCCCTTTGCTGTGCGCATTATGAAAGTAGAAGCGAAACGCTTAGTGCGTATAGGTTAACTATAACTATTAGGGCGATCACGCCTTAGTCAACCACGCCGGCATAGTCCGGATTGGTTAATTACATACATCTTCTAGTTTCTTCGCAAGTTTTTATCTATATAGGTTGCCTCACGATGTTCTCGTCCAATGTAGGAGCGCAAATGATTGTAGATGAAATCCGAATTTCTAACTCATAAACTAAAGTATTAGCAATGTTCTTAGGATGTTTGTGTCAATTAAGGTAAAGTAAATACGATAGAGGCAGAATGCATTATATCATTCGCGTGGCATCGGAGCCGGCGGCGGCGAGCGCGGATCGCCACTTGCCGCGTTGCCTTGACCCCGTTCTCCCCGCTCTGGCGCTTCTACCGCGTGCGCAAACGCGTAGGGCTGACGTGCGTCATCTAATTTGATAAATATTTACCGGAATTCGGGGAAAATTACGTAAAAAATATTGTTTATTTTCCACAGTTCCAATTACGAAAATAAAATAACAATCAAAAGTTTTTCCCAACACTTTTATGGGGAAAATACAATTGAACATGACACAATACTCTTTCAAACTGTTATAAATAGAGTGCAAAAAGAATCGTTGACGCAATCGAAAACTTTTGATTTTGTGGTCTGAATGGACCATTGGGGGTTTCAACTTCACAACTCCCGTGTGACGTAAAGGGTTGAGCAATAATAGAAGCTGGCGTGTGACTGAAGTCGGCCTCATTAAGGGCAGGATATCGTGCATTTGGCGTAGAAAATTCTATTAAGGCTATCGACTAACCATCTTCTAACTAAATTTCACTTTAAAAAAGGGGTTTCACATCAGAATGCGAGGTATAAAAATTAATATCACAAACCATATTTTGTAAATCATTTTATAAAATAAATAAAAAAAAATCTACATTTTTATTTAAAATTACTTATGTATTTAAAAATATATTAATAATATCAAGTAAATACCGTGGCTAATGTCACTCGCTTGATCGCCGCCAATGCCGCGTGTATTATGTTTAATGATCAAACCTGTTCATTTTTCGAGATTCATAGCAATTATCATTATCAAATTTAATAAATATATAATTTATTAAGCGATAAGTCCTAACTCGAACATAAGTTGGTCCTTCGAGCCGGATCAAAATTGTGTGGCAATTATGTTCAACTGAAACCAAACCGCATTGGATAAACGATTAAAGCGCAATAGGCAAAATTAAGGTAAAAATCTCACCTTCGCTAGGATTCAAATCTCCTTATACGCATATTCGCCAGAAGCATTATTTTTCAATAACTACGTACTTTTTTACTATATTAGTTATTTTACGGCTTCACCAACGTTATTACGGATTTTAATTAACGATATTTAAAATAAAGCAATGAATCGTTTAAAAGTTGTTTCTGCGCAGCCCTGCGCTGGCGCCGCACACTAGTGCATGTGCGAACATATCCGCCATTGCAATCTATTGGACCGCACTCACCGCGCCACGGTTAATTTTACATGCAATAAAAAAGTTACTTTTCACATTTTTCAAAAAGAGTCTAGTCTTTTTACCGTTACACAAAAACCTGAGTTCAGATTTAGTGATAACCAGACAGGGTCAAAGTAGTGGTACATGCAAGAAATATTTCACTCTTCACTGTAGTATGTAACAATTGTTGCTTATGTTGATTTTACAAGTGAAAATAATCTAGATTTTTTTACACTAATGTTTCAGATACTAATGTTTTTTTATACAGCAAATTGCCATGTATCCTAATGAATAAAGTAATTCAAATTTAGAACGTCTAGATGTCAACAAAAAATACTATAGACATTTTTTTTAACAAAACACGGCTTTGCTCCCTTTAAATTTAGCATATCAAAGATATAGAACCTGTAAAATGTATTTTTTTTTTGTTTTTAATGTCAACCACCCTTCTTTAATAAAATTTTAATTGCCTTGAATGGTTTAAAATGCATGATTCCGATGAATTCCAAATCATTAGAATGCATTAGACGCATTGTAATCATTCACAAGAAATATATTCAATATTATATCTGGCTAGGTTCAGTTCGGTTACACTTTGCTGTCGTAGACGGCAGCAAGATTTACGGTTTCTCTATAAATAAAATCATATGCTCCAAAATTGATTTATCATATTTACTTTCCTAAATAAATCTTAACACCGTGCTCCTAAATTTAAATTATTGTTCAATTATTCTTAAACAATAGATCATATTATAATGCTTTGGCTAGAATATGTCGCCAGCAAATATGATGAGCTCGTCAGGACTTGCGCAGACGCAGCTCTTGATATTATTGTTAGTAATTTTCATAGTTTTAAAAATGTATTGTTTAATAATTTAAAATAACTTTATTGCTTGATTGTGAATACTGAATATGTGTTTTTCCGATTTTATTTTTTGGATTTATGTATGTTTTCTTTATTCTAACTTGAAGTGTTTGATATTGTTATCCCATCACTACATACGAGCAGTATAACGCAAAGTCGCTTTCTCTGACCCTATATCCCTATGTATGATTAAATCTTTAAAACTACGCAACGGATATTGATGCGGTTTTTTCAATAGATAGAGTGATTGAAGAGGAAGATTTATATGTATGATAACATCCATTAATTAGTGGAGAAATACTGTTATTTTTGAGGTTTCTAATGTGATGTCGTAAATTATTACATATTTTCGCTTGCATTGCAAACGCAGGCTGAACCCTACAAGATTACTCAAGGTTTTCTCATCTGCCTCCCCATATCGTAGCTCTTTTAATTCTTCGTTCGTTCTTCCCAATCTTACTATTTGGACTTGTGCGTCTTCACACTTCCCGCAGTTTATTCCATATTCCTCTATATCTTTCTCTATTTCTCTCAATTTTCTCTCCTTTTCCATGTATTTTTCCCGCCATTCTTCCATTCTGTTTTTTAATTCTTTCACTATTTCCTCGTTTTCCTCGTGCTTTTCCTTCCTTTCTTTCTCGCTTTCCTCACCTTCCTTTCTTATTCCTATCCTTTCATATTGTGCCAGTCTTTCTTCCTTCTCTTTCACTACCTCTTCCATTCTTCTCCTCTCATTCTCTGCTTCTTTCACACTTTGGAAAAGGCCCTCCAATGCTGTGGTTGCTCCCGTTTTTATTGTGTTTTTCAGATTTCTTGCCACCCCCCGGATACTTCTTTCTTGATGAAAATATTTAGTATCACCATTGCACCCGTGCAAAGCCGGGGCGGGTCGCTAGTTTCCAATAAATCAGCTTGATATAAATAGATATATCTTTCACTGCAGTGATTGAGGTAGAATGTACGCACATTGGGTGTCAACCTAGATTTTAGACTTCCGTGTAAATGAATTTTGTTAAATAAGGCTGCAACATGTTTTGTACTTATTATTAAATAAATAAATATTCTTAATAAAGTCGCATGCCTACTTAATAGTCAGTTCCACTAGTAAATTGACTAGTAAATCATCACTCGGCACTCGCGAAGCTCACATCACCTAGCGGTGTCCGATCTAACGAAATCGGGTCAAGGTGGCGCCGACGTGCGTATTTGCGTCGAATATTCGCACTAGTGCACAATTTTCCCTTTGAATTCGTCAGTTTATTATTGAGAATATTCTCTGAAGTCATTGCGTTTACCTGCAATGTATTATTAGATATGATCGATTCTGATGTAGTCTGGCGGGACGTTGGTGGCACTTTGCTTTCGGCACTGGAGACGAATTTTTGAAACAATAGAAAACCAATTCGTATTCGAAATCGTGAGGTTCGTATCGGACCCTAGTCTTCTGGTTTTGGGTAACCCATTCCTATCAACTTTAGTTACCTACAGAAGCATCGCAGTAACACAGTAAGTGTTCCAAGCTTTCCTCTTCCTCTTACAGGACCTACATATTTTGGTACTCGCAAATCCCATCCTTGTCTTAGTGCTGAATTGGCCGGTGGCTTTGAAATGTTTGATGTGTGTCATTCCTTTTTAAATAGCCTATTCGCTCTGATTCCTCCTTATCGATTGAGCTCTCAGGCCTCTGACTGTTTTAGCTGTTTCATGTCGCTGTTCGGATTCTTTTGCCACCGCTTGTGTTGCCAGTTTCAATGGCTTTGTAAAGAGGTTCTAAGTCATCCAGAGAGTATGGAGTTTCTCTGCGTGATCGAATTGGAAATGAAATCCATCCAATCTTTGAGTGACAGACATTTGACGATAGTCGCGTTACAAGACGGACAGACGACTTGGCGTAAACTACTGGAAGGCGCTGAACGCTAGCAGCACAGGACCGGTGTTGAGGTCCTTGGGAGAGGCATATCCAGCAGTGGGCATCTACTGGCTGGTATGATTAAGATGATGATTAACATCATTGAGCTCCGGCATTCATTGCGGCAATGCTGGCGGACGAGGGAGGTTGGAGGGCTGTGGCCTTCTTCTGTGAAGCAGGGATGCTCCAGAAGGTGGCCGCGGAGTGGGGTCGGGAGATGGCCGATCCCGCTCGAAGGAGGCGGCGCCGGGCTCGGTAGCACAGCTGCGGCGCCGCCGCGGGTCGCCGGCGGGCACGACTAAATCGCGCCCGCAGATACGGCGACCCGGGACCACGCCCCTTCCGTGGCCGGGGGGCGTCGTCGGTGGTGTAGATCGGGGAAGGTATTGTAGCCTCCCCCGAGAAGGGTGGGAGCTTGGCATTCCCAGGGGCTCCCTACATGCCTGAGGAAGGCCATCCTTGAGGTTTTTAGTGGGTAGGCCTCCGCCTTCTGGAGAGGAGAGCCCCACATAACCGCCGACTCGCCACAGCCGGGGTATGCAACTTAATGCATTTTCCTCAGGGGAACAAAAAAAAAACATCATTGAGCTAGCCTACTATTTAAGGACCTGGTAGAAATGTAAATTATCCATGGGAAGGAAAACAAAACGTTTTCATACCCAGAACATTTTTGAGACTTAAACGAATTATCCCCTTTAATCCCGTTAAAATTAAAAAAAACTTTAAATATTAGGGAAAATAATTGGAATATGTTACTTGCAGTTAAAACCACAAATTCAGCGATGTGAGCGACCTCAAAAATTTATAATAGAATTATTGATTGCCATATTCCCGGAATACCCATTCCGGCCATATCAGCCACCTGAGTGGGTCAATGGAGCATTGCAGCACTGACCTCATTAACGCAGAGAATATGAGGAAGAAATAGAATTATATTTTCAGAAGTACAATTTTACAAAAGCGCTTGCGAAAATTTCCATCTTGCTGTTGTTTTCAAAATAGCATTAAAATTAATGCCAAATAAAGCTAAATAATTTGGCATCATTGCCTTAATACTGGCTTCGAACACATTATCGATGTCGCGTCTTAGTCTGCGCAAGATTAGTATTACATGTAGTGTATATTACGTTAGTGTATATCTTTATAAATTGAAACCTTTGTATTATTATGATGTATAAGCTATATTATTGTAAAATTTCATTACGAATCACTCAGTAGGTTTTACATAACAGACTTACAAACTTTTGCGTTTTTAACACTCCCTGGTGCCCGTGACTTCGTCTACGCAGGATCATTAAGATTCATTTAGTAGTTTTTACGTGAAAGAGTAACAAACTATCTATACAAACTTTCGCGATTATAATATTTGTAAATATATATCAACTAGCTTTTTGCCCGCGGTTTCGCCGGCGTGGATTTCGGGATTGGGTCTATAGAGGGTTAAGGGTCATAGCTTTCGCCCACGGCTACATATGCGCGGAAGTCGGTTTATGACGCGAAGGTTTTATCGCGCTTCCCGTGGGACTATCCGTTTTTTCGAGATAAGAAATACCGCAAAACCTTGCTCAAGAATCTCTCTATCTATTGATTAAAGCCGCATGAAAATCTGTGCAGTAGTTTTTGAGCGAAGCCTTTATTGCGCATCCCGTGGGATCTGTCGATTTTTTTGGGATAAAAAGTAGCCTATTATTTAATCCGGACTTTTATCTTTACGTCTGCAAAATTTCAAAGCAATCGATTCAGTAGTTACGGCGTGACAGCGGAACAAACAAACAAACTCACTTTCCGATTTATATTATTAGTAAGGATGAATTTGTGAATCTGATTAGATAGCCATCTGATTTTGTGATATAATATCACTGTCACATCTCCTATCAACCGAATCACTGCTGTTTTGTGACAGAGTTAGGTATACTGCTACTGGTGTAACGCTTTCTAGAATGTTTGAATCATGACGAGAATAGGCCCGCGGCGCGCGGATCTTGGCATTGAACAGATAAGGACCGACTTACACAATTGGCGGCTAGGTTCATTTGAATGACACCAGAGACCTAGTTAACGAACAGTCACACAATGTAGTTTATTGCGTTGACAATACATTGTAATACATCCGTTGATATATTACCCCAAACAAGATGTAGTATTCGCTTCTTCATTCAATTCAGTTGCAGTTGCAAGGGTTGGACTGATAATAATATGTACCTACTTGTCTTTTAATACTGTTTGCCATTTTGTAGTAAATCTTATTTTTATTGTTAAGTTTAGTACTGACTAAACTTAACAATAAAAATAAGTACAATAGTATGTGTTTGTATCTGCCATCTTTGTCCTTTTTATTTATTTATTTTTTATTTCTTGTTTTTAAATTTGTTATACGGTCCATATTGTCAGCACTCAAACAGGTAATAATCCCTTTTAGTACAGAGTGTTATATTTTAATTTCTAACTGTGATATTAAAAAAACTACTTTTTGTAACTTAAATATAAAACTTAGACATATGCTGTCGTTGACTTTTTTGTTAGCATTTTCAAGCTCCACATCTTTTCTCTAGAACTCAAAAATAAATCTCATGGTTAAGGCAGCGTTCGTATGAAACGCTTTCATACGACCGTTTTTTCTCCGATTCACTTTGCAAAACGGACTACAACGTAAAAGCCTTTTTATTTTTCGATTTATTATATAACCTATGACACTCAGCAATAATGTGGCTTTCTTTTGGTGAAAGAATTTTTAAAATCGGTTTAGTAGATCCCGAGATTACCCCTTACAACATAACTAATGTACAAACACACAAACTTTACTTCTTTATAATCTTATATGTATATAAAAATGAATCACAAAATGTGTTGGTAAGCGCATAACTCAATGACGCCTAAACCATATTGGCCAATTCTTTTTTTAAAATGTTCGTTGAAGTTCATGGCTGGTTTTTAGGGCTTTCAAATCTTAAAATTTGAAAAATTATTGGAAAACCCCTAAAAACAGCCCTTTTTCCCCACCAAACGTTTTCTTACTAAAACGTACAGTCTATTTGAGCTTTATTGTTATTGTATAAAGTTCATATTGCAAGCACTCGCTTGTCGCCTTGTCTTAGCAATGTAGGTGTGTTCCTAACATCAAAGAGTCAATTTGCGCTTTAGTAACGCTATGTAAAGTTGAAATTCAATCATATCTATCAAAACATTGTGCGTGTGTACGTTGGAGCACAGAATACATCGTTGGAAGATTTAATGTCATGTTCCAAAGTTAAAAAGTCACAAAATGTAATAGTTTCTTAAGACCTTTTTTGAAATTTGTTTGGCTATGCTATATCAATCAATACATAGTATAAAACAAAGTCGCTTTCGCTGTATGTCCGTATGTATGCTTAGATCTTTAAAACTACGCAACGGATTTCGACGCGGTTTTTTTTAATAGATAGAGTGATTCTTAAGGAAGGTTTGTATGTATAATAAATGCATAATATAGTAGAGAAACACTGATAAATTTAAAGGTTTCTAATGTGATGTCGTAAATAAGCACGTTTTTTTGCGCTTATATTGCAAACGCTGGCTGAACCCTACGAGATAGACCAAAATAATGTACTACAGTATTGTACAACTTACAAAAATCCACAAAAAAGTCCGCGATGGTATATGTCTATCTCTTAGGGATAACCCACCATAACCATTTTTTCACTGCGCCCGTGCGAAGCCGGGGCGGGTCGCTAGTTATCTATAAAATAAGTAGGAACAAAAAACTGCCACTTTACAAATCTTTTAGACAGAACGAAGTCTGTCGGGTACGCTAGTATTAGTATAAATTCATGAACAAATCAAGAACACTTCCCTTACATTCCATCTGTATTTAATCCCATGCGCGTTACATAAGCTGTCTCGACGTCATAGTAACCTCAATATCAAGTTTGTCTTGCGAAAGATCTGATTTTAACATTTCCCTCCGGTTTTTAATGCGATAGTGTTACATTTAATGACCCGAGCGTTTTAATTGGAACATTTGGTTCAGTAAATAAGAATAAATATTTCTCACACTTACACCCGTGTCCCCTTTTTAGCGTTCCGTACCTCCAAACGTGAAAACGGAACCTTATAGGATTACTTTGTTGTTCGTCCGTCTGTCATGACGCTTTTTCTCAGAAATGCGTCGAGATATTAATTTCAACTTGATACTTAGGTCTCCTATTGTTCAGGCTGAAGACCTTTCAATCAATTTAATTTAATTTTAATAACATTATATATTTTTTTATTCTAGCAACATTTTTTTTTTATATTGTAACACGTAAAATTTCAATTTTTTCTAACATCTTGTAACTGTTACTATTAACGATTTAACGACAAAAGCAAATACACTGTTAAGTACGAAACTTGCGCAATTTATTCATCTCTCTGCATCTCCTCATTGCAATTTTAAAAGATTTGGCGTAAACATAAATCATTTGGACATTCTACCAAAGAAGTTACTTCTGCACTATTAAATTAACGTTTAGTAAACGCAAGACTAAACACCTATCTCTCAAAGCAGTGAAAAAATCAAATTTCTAAACCAACGCAATAAAAAGATGTGGCCCTTTATGTTCCATTTATATTGCATACGAGTATTGTGACATTTGCAAGGAAATCAAAACCTATACTTTCCGTTCACCTATTAGAATCATGAAATTTGGCAAGAAGCAATGTCATGTAGCACAATCAAATCTTTCCACTTTATATAGAAATGTGGAGAAACTCCGTTTATTGAATAGTTTAAAAAATTGGTAAGATATCTATACTAGTCCATACTAATATTATAAATGCGAAAGTAATTCTGTCTGTCTGTTCCGCTTTCACGCCAAAACTACTGAACCGATTTAAATGAAATTTGGTACACAGATAGTCTAGAGCCTGAGAAAGGACATAGGCTACTTTTTCATGCAAAAAAGGTTGTAAAGGGTTGTAAAAGGTTGAAAGGAAGTATAATAGGTTGTATGGAAATATTGTTAAAACCACTGAACCGATTTAATTGAAATTTGGTACACAGATAGTCTAGAGGCTGAGAAAGGACAGAGGCTACCTTTTAAAGCAGAAAAGGGCTGTAAAAGGTTGAAAGGAGAGGGTGAAAGGTTGTATTGCAGTATTGTTAAAACATATCCCTCCTGTGGGAAATTCGAATATAATGCGGGCGAAGCCGCGGGCGGAAAGCTAGTAGGTAATATATAGTTAACTTATTACCTCATTTATTAGTAAAGACTTAAACTGTAAAGTAACTCGTTAGGCAGTGTTATAGCAATGGCGTGCCGCTTAAAATGTGATAGGACTGCGACCGCTAAGGAAATAACGCGCCAAGGTCCGCCCTTAGGGCCTTGACATCGCCGTAAACTAACTTCGAACCGTGTTCGTCACGTAGACGCAAAACAAAGTCCTAATCTTAATAAGCCCCAATAATTTTTATAATTATAATTGTTTGTAGTATCTACATATCTAACACACGAAAATATTGTAAGTGACAAGAATGTCTATCAATACTAATATTATAAATGGGAAAGTGTGTCTGTCTGTTTGTCCGTCTGTCACGACAAAACGAGCGACGAATTGACGTGATTTTTTACATGCAGATACTTGAAGTAATGGAGAGTAACGTAGCCTATCTACTTTATATCCCGTAAAAATCGTCAGATTCCACGGGATGCGCAATATAGGCTTCGCTCAAAAACTACTGCACAGATTTTCATGCGGTTTTCATCAATTGATAGAGTGATTCTTGAGCAAGGTTTTGCGGTATTTTTTATCTCGAAAGAACGGAGTCCCACGGGAAGCGCAATAAAACCTTCGCGCCATAAACCGACTTCCGCGCATATGTAGTCGTGGGCAAAATCTATGACCCTTAACCCTCTATAGACCCAATCCCGAAATCCACGCGGGCGAAGTCGCGGGCAGAAAGCTAGTTTACAATATTTTCTATCATACCTTTATTTTTTCTCTATTATTATTGCTTTAGTCTTAAGTCTCAGACGTATCATGTCTATATCACCGTTCCTTAATGACTGAGAGTGTTATAAGCGTAAGACTAGACAAATATAATCAGAAAGCCTCGAACTGCTAAGCTATCGGGAGTTACACGTGTTATTGTGAGTCAACCATAAAAGATAGACATATGCTGTCGTGGGATATTTTTTATATAATTTTAAGGAGAACATTTCCGTCATACATGATTTCTGTGTAGCTTTAACCATTAAGGTCGCACACTCGACGGAAGCTTAAAAAATGGAGTAACTTCTTCCGTTTTCCCAACATTTCCCTTAACTGCTCTGCTCCTATTGATTGTACCGTGAAAAGTATACTATAACCAGCTCAGGAGTATGAAAAATAATTGTACTAAGTTTCGTTAAAATCCAGACGTTATACAGACAGACAAACATTTTACTGATTGCATTTTTGGCATCAATATCGAACCCTAATCACCTCCCTGATAGTTATTTTATACATAGAAATATATTTTATGTACAGAATTGACCTCTCTACAGATTTATCATAAATATAGATTTCAATGAAATAGGCGACGTTAGTCGTTTTGAGGTTGCAGGTTCGATGCCCGCGCTTCCGAGGCTAGCTAGCGAAGGAAATCTGCTTCTAGGAAATCAAGTTTACAAATTTTCCGCATTTTTATTTAGCTAAGCGATATTATAAGCTAAACAATGAACCGCGACAACCTTCGGTTAGATGTCTGACACGTAAACTCGAGAAGGTTTACGTTCGAGCGACGTTCCGTACTGTTTTTTACTATTGAAATTATGTACTGTATTATTGTGAATCAATACAGACTATATAGCATAAAATAAAAATAATAAAATAAAATAAATATTTGTTACACTTACACCAATTAGCCTAGCCCAAAGTAAGCTCTATAAGGCTTGTGCTATGGGATCTAGGGTAACGGATAGACATACATATATTATACATATATAAATAATTTTTATTGAAATATGTATCAACAACCATGACTAAGGTACAAATGTTCGCATTCATCACACAAACATCTGCCCCCACCGGGATTCGAACCCGGGACCTCAGAGATGGCGACACCTTGAAACCGGTGTATTATCCACTCGACTATGGAGGTCGTCAATATAACATTCGTTCTATTAAGTATCTTATTTATTCATTCATTAAGGTCCTTTGTCCCTTAGCTGGGTAGAGGGCGGCCACATTGTATCTCCATCCCGCACGGTATTGAGCTTCGCGTTGGATTCAGACTGAAGCCAGCTTCTGATTGACTCTTCTTCTTCTTCTTCCTGCCCTTTTCCCACCTTAAGTAGGGTCGGCACAACATGTTTTCCTCTTCCATTCTCCTCTGTCACTCGTCAGCTCAACATCGACTTCTTTTACTCTCTTATCAGAATTCACACATTCAATCCATCGCTTTCTTGGTCTACCTCTCATCCTAGGTCCATCTATATTCATATCTATCATTCTTCTTGTTATATGGCTTTCATCCCTCCTCATTACATGCCCAAACCATGCTAACCTACTGCTCCTTATCTTCTCAGTCACTGGCGCTACTTTCAAACTTCCTCTTATATACTCATTCTTGATCTTGTCAGCTTCTGATTGACGGCTCAGTAAAAATACAGGGAGAAAAAAGAAAAAAATACCCTTGCTGGTTTTCTTGCCAGTTCTTTCCAGTACAAGGTCTCCCCCCGTAGACTTGTGAACCAATGGCGTAGCATTTCTGATGTGCAAAAGTGATCGTGTAACAATAAAAATCAAAAATGATTCTTCTAATAAGATTTTTATAAGTAATAAGTTATTACCCTAAAAACAATTCGGTATTGTAACCATGGAACGTTAAAAGGGAATACAAACGAAAAATATTAATCATACGAACATTTTAAAACTTCTCATATAAAATACACCCACTTCCTTTGCTAAATCTGACGCCAAATTAATTATTTCTAGTCGTAACATAGATGAGAAATTGGATTTTTTCTGCGCGGCGCCACAGAAAAACGGCAATTATGTGTTCCATGAACACTGCATTAGCGATAACTCAAAATTTAGATTTATTGGTATTTTGAACGTGTTAAATGTCAATGTTAACATTAACAAAACTAACGTCCTAATATTAATTAATTAATGGTTAAAGAACAATAAACAAAAACCGTGTTTTATACAAATATTTTAAAAACATGTTAAGCTTCCTCCTATTAAAGCAATGTCCCCTTCTTAATTTGCTTCTTTGGTATTTGTAATATGAATCGTAATTGTATTATAATATGAATGAGAATCAAATTGTATTTCTATATGGGATCAATAGTGCCATCCCTTTCTAATTTAGATTCTATTCTGTACTCAAGCTCCGATTAGATTTAAAGCTACAAAGTTTTATTTTAAAATACCAGCCTTAGTCTCGGTGTCCAACAATATTCGTAAGGAACAATTCAAAAATAACACTTATTTAAATACACAAAGATTTTTAAAAAAAGTTTTGTGGTGTCAGCTTCGCTAAGGTCCCGAGTTCGAGTAGATTCGAAGGTGCTCGAGTCATGGTTGTTAAAATGTATATCTATTAAACATATTTATATATGTATTATGTTGTCGATTCAAAAGTCTTGTTTTAATGCGTTCTTCAATTTGAGTGGAACTGAGAGTACAAATACCGTCAAATGTTTGACAGAAAGTAAGTGATCAACTTTTATATGGGAAAATGAAATTGTCGTCTTACTCTATCTTACTCGCAATTTTTCCTTATTTGCTCACCGTTTAGACCTACCCTGGACTACGACAAACATTTTAAAACCAAAATCAGCTCAATCGGCCCAGCCGTTCTCGAGTTTTAAGCAGACTAACGAACAACAATTCATTTTTATTTATATAGAAGATAGATGTATGTATATCTGTTGACCTAGATCAACACAAACCTTACAGTGCTTTCTTTGGGCTAGGCTAATTGGTGTCAGTGTAAGTATTTATTATTATTATTTCTATTTTAAACTTTTATCTTCCAAGTCAATGGGGTGCGAACGTTTGTTAAAATGTATTAGTATTAAACATATTTATATATGTGTAATATATGAATGTCTATCTAGGGTAACGACTAGATCCCATAACATAAGCCTTACATAGCTTACTTTGGCGTTACAGTTTACATTTAATTGATGTAAGTGTAAGGAATATTTATTTATTATGAAAATGTCGTATGAACGTAATTTAATTCTATAAAAAAAATGGCACCACCACATAATTAAATCACAAACAAATAAGAACTTACAACGACGACACGTTGCGCTGCGCCTGCGCACTTTTTATGACTCTTTTCATAGAGCATCACGCATCATTGCCTTCCACGTGTCATCCTACGCCCAGGGGTGTCAGAAACATACGCAGTGAATGCACCTTAACGAATTTCTGGAATTTCATGGTTATGGCCTATTACTTTTTGCATATGTCATTTATTTTGTGTTGAAAAGTTTTAAATCAAACTGTGATTTTATTAATTTTTATTTTGTTCTTTTCAGGTAAGTCACTCTATGACTACACTGTTTATACCTGTGATAGATAACTTTGGTAAGCAATTCACCACTAATTTACGCAAAATTTATGTTTGATTTACGAAAAAAAATATTATTAATAGAGAAAGCTTTCAAACTGCAATTGCAAAGAGTTGAGTTTTCATTGAATAACAAAAATAACAACAATATTTCTTTAAGTTTCGCTTAATTAAGTAAACATTATATTGTATAAGTCAAAAGTAACTCCGGTAATTAATATTATAGGTTACGTAATTGCCCTAAATTTAAATGTAATTATATCATAAATACATATTTCAAAATATAAAATGCAAATTGCATACGTCCATATTTCAAACATGAGCAATGAGTTGAGGAAAATTATTGAATGACAAACATTTCGACAATCGACATACAGAAGCATAATATACAAAGACAATGCTGCTAAGAAATTTTAGGCAAAGTTTTCCTGTACCGCATAACTTTGTATGCATAAATGAGTAACAGTCAAAACACCTTTTGACGGTTTAAATCCCACCCGTGCTTAGTGGTTGAGAATCGATGTTGAGAATTGGACTAAATTCTCAGCAGGAGTTGGCTTTCTTGTTAGGTAGGGCTGTGATGCCGTCACAGATACGAGAACGACGGAGAGTAGGAAGAATACAAAGGAGATGTCCTCCTTTTACAAGGAGGTTGGTTTTTTGTGATCAGCGTTAACTAACAAACACCAAACTACATTAAATTGAATGCCGAAAAAATATGAAGTATGAAACAAATAAAAGAAATATTTTTACCACCCCCAATTATTTTTAAATAAATAAAACATGTTTTTAAGAAATATTTCATTATGGCAACACCTTAATGATGTTTTTATTATCTGTGACTACCGGTATCTTACTCTATGTTTGATATTTTCCGTTGAGTTATGACATTGACAGCAGGCGCCTGACTTGTCAGTTGATTGTTTATTAATATTTTTTTCTGGCTCTAGATAACATACATTAAGTAACATAGCAGTCCCTATATTTTGTTAGTTAAAAACTTCACAAAATTAGAAATATTTGGTTCATTTAAGCAATTATGTATGTATTTAGATTTTTAAAAGGCTTTTTGATCATTTTTTTTAAGCAATGTGTAATTATTGCGTTAAAGATATTTCATTTTTTAAAATACTAGAATACGAATTATTAAAAATCGGGGGTCTTTAAAATAACATGACTTACGGCGATTTCTTTCTTTTAGAGCCTTCTATCCAAATATATCAAATTTACCCGAGTTAGTTACTATAAACCAATATGGGACATCTCCTTTGTTAACTAATTATTTTTATTATATGAGAGTGAATTAATACAACTTACTGTAAGGCCATCCGTACTAGAAGTGATCCCATCAATTGTTTTGAAGTCGCCGCATCAGCAGCGGCGCGTTTTTCTTTCAAATTCTAACACACAGTCGGTTCACAAGAAAGAAGACGAAATTCCAAAGAGTACGTCACATACCCCCGTACTAAAATTGTTTTGCAGACGTCATGTTAACATCGGCTGATTCTTTTTTTAAATCCTGGCACACACGCCATACACAAAAAAGGAGGCAAATTTCCAAAAAGTTGTCATATTCCCCCCGTACTAAAATTGTTTGAAAGACGCCGCGCCAGAAGCAACGCGTTCTTCTTTCAAATACTGGCACACACGCCATAGATGAGAAAGGACTCGAACTTCCAAAGAGTTCGTAACAGCCCCCCGTAATAAAATTATTTTCAACACATCGTGTCAACAGACACGTTCTTTTTTCAAATCTTGGCACACACAACTTCTATAATAGCATTACTATCTAAGTGTTTTGTGTTAAAATATGTCCAAATACTTCTTCAAGTTTCAGTTATAAGAAACTATAACACACTTTTTGTCAAAACTATTAAATGGGGTTATTGATAATTTTAATTAGGAGTTAGTTACTGAGATTAAGAGAAAATGTACAAGTTTTCTTAATTTGTAATGAACTAACTTCTTGGTAAGACTAATGGTCCAGGAGCCGGTAACACTGAAAGTCCCGTCATAGCGGAATCAAAAAAAAATTATTTAAATAAATAGTACATAAGTATAGGAATAAATTAAGCTCGGTATGCGTGGATTCCTATTGCCGAAACAATGTTAAAAAAATATATTTAAAAAATGAAATAATGTTTTACCGTCATTGCGGATACACATTTTTACAATTAGCGGTACTCCGCCCTACATTGTAGATACAGTGTAATTGAGTCGTTCCCTCTGTCGCGATAAATGCGCGTTAGTTGCGCGTGCACCATCGTTTAATGTATGTCAGGGCTGCGCGGAAAATCTGCGCAGCCGGGTCGCTGTACTATTCGTGATTCGGGGGCGCAAGGTCACTCCGAAGGTTAAGTGACAGCAATGTCGCAATGTAAACAATAAAGTTTATTTATTTATTGAGAGATAACAAACAGTTACAATATACTGGGTGGCGCAAAAAGAACGCATGAATTTCAAACCAGTATAATTTGCTTAATTTTCATTACACAAAAAATAAAGTTACATCAATGCAATGTTTAGGTTATCCAGTTTACGACTTTGTTCATTGGAATACCGATGTGCGCTGTTTGTAGTGAACTGATCACTATTTGAAGATTACTACAGACAGATGGCGTCCTTCCGCGTCGATACACATCAAAAGTATTTTTTCAAAGTTTTCCATTACTTTTGACAATGTCTCGTTGGAAATAGTGGTGATTTCTTCCCGTATTGCGGCTTTCAGTTCTCCTAGCGTACGGGGTTTGTTGCAATAAACTTTACTTTTTAGGTAGCCCCATAGGTAAAAGTCGCACACCGAGAGATCTGGGGAGCGTGCAGGCCAGTGGATATCGCCGAAACGTGAAATCAAACGTCGACGAAACATCCTTCGTGCAACTGCCATGGAATCATTAGCCGTGTGGGCTGTAGCCCCGTCTTGTTGGAACCACAGTTTTGTTTTGTTGACCCCTAAGGTTGCAAGTTGTGGCCGCAAAAAATTGCGTAGCATTGCAACATATCGTTCAGAGTTCATGGTTACAGTACCTTCCTCAAATAAGTAAGGTCCAATGATTCCCTTTTTTGAAACACCACACCAAACAGCGCCATTGCTACTAAAACAAAAATAGCGCGCTACATTTGACCTCGGCACCACACTGCACACACACAATCACACATACTCACACACATATTTATACATACGCCATGAACAGAATCCAATTTGTTTTATTTTTTATATTTAAAATAAAACAAAACAAAATAAATTAAGTTAAATATATAAACATATAAATAAACAACATTTTACTGATTAATATATATAAAGTTAGCCCTAAATCTAATCTAATCTAAATCTAATAACGTTGTGAGGGTTTAATACATAATTTGTCACATTATTTGTCTAACAGTATTCATATATGTTTATATCTATACATATATGCCCTTATTTAAATGAAGATTATTTCTTTCGTATATCTAAGTTTGATGTTTTAATTTTTATGTTGGATAACATTTTAATCATATTTCTCAAATATCGATAAAATAAATTAATTTTATAATCATCTTTATTCTCTTACTAAACAAATTCAATATTTCTGTCTCACATATACAATAAATCCCACCGTAAAATCCTTTCTTTAAACTTTTTGTGGCTAATACACGAGCCGTGCGAGCCAAAAAACAAAGAAAAAAAGTTTGGTTAGAGTTGCGTCAGAGATTTTGCTGATTTAAATTGAAAAAATAATTCCCGATAGAAGCGAATTTACGTTCCACAATTTTGTGTTTAGTTAGTTTTTAGTAAAAACTGCTTTTTTTGTTTATTGTGTATGACATATCATACAAAAACCACAGACTACGTTGCCAAAATGTGACATAAAATGTCAAGTGCCCAAAAATGTTACTGCCTATCTTACCTTTCGAACTAGAACACAGTAAGGCGAACACTGCTGTTTTGTTACCAAAATAAGGTACTCAAACAGACGAACCTATCTAGATAACCGGTACCTCCAAACCGCCTCTATTCTTCACGTAATAAAATTATTTTTGTAGTCCAACTGTATATTTTGAATTCAAAAACGATGAAAATAAAAAAGTATTTGTATCCTTAATCACTTTTGCAAAGATGCTGCGCCATTGGTTCACAAGTCTACGGCGGGAGACCTTGTACTGGAAAGAACCAGCAAGGACTATTTTTTTTCTCCCAGTATTCAGGATCGTCAAATAGAAGCTGACCTCCGATAAATAGTCTTTACAAGTTTAAACAAGTTACGTTTTATCTAAGATAAAAGCTGTAGTTTCATTATGTTCTTTACTATTGTCAATACTGAAGCTATTTTATTAACTATTGAGTCATTAAAATTATACTCAAGCCCTGATATACTTTAGGTTATCCTTAACAGTCCTTTTCGCCATTTATAAGCAAATGCCAGCACCATAGAGTCACCATCGCTTTTGACTTGATAAGTGTGAAATCTTAATATAAAAATGAATCGCAAAACGTGTTGGTAAGCGCATAACTCAACAACGTCTGGACCAATTTTGCCAATTAATTTTTTAAATGTTCGTTGTAGTTCCATGATGGTTTTTACGACGAGAAAAATTGGAATAATTATCGGGAAAACCCTAAAATAGAGTTTCTTTTTTGTTTTTGTATAAAGTTCATATTGCAAGCACTCACTGTTGTCTAAGCAATGTTGGTGTGTTCCTAACATCAAGAGTCAATTTGCGCTTTATTAACGCTATATACAGTTGAAATTCAATCATATCTATCAAAACAGTGTGCGTGTGTGCGTTGGAGCACAGAATACATCGTTGGAGGATTTAATGTCACGTTCCAAAATTAAATAGTCACAATATGTACATAATAGTTCATTTGGTCCTTTTTTGCAATTAATTATTTTTTATTCACAACGCCCTACCACCAGGGTGGCAGTTCTGTACAGCAGAATTTTTTGCACAGCCTATAAAATAAGTAAGAACAAAAAACTGCCACTTCACAAATCTTTTTGACAGGACGAAGTCTGTCGGGTCCGCTAGTTAATAATAAAACTCATTGAACAAATGTGAAACCTTTTCGACTAAACTTTATGTAACCGCTATTTGACATAAACTAGTTTTTATTTCCAATCGCTGCCACCATGTCACCAGTCTCTACATCCCATAGAGCGTACACCGGTTCACCTCTGCCGCTAACTGGGACAGGATGTGGGGCACGTGTGCGTGTTATGTAACGTATGCGCGCGCGACCTTAGCCCGTACGTATTGATACCTACCGTCGTACTAACACTAGTTTGGAACGGGATCTGTAATCATTTCAATTTTATTACAAAATAACTGGTGTAGTATTTCCAGTAGCTTATATTGGATGGTTGGACAGTCTCTCTACAGTTTAATAATAATAAGGATCAAGGGCCGGATACAAAAAGCAGTGATTTTCGACACGGCACGTATTGTTTCTAGTTCTTTCCGGAGATTTCTCTGTCTGCAGCCCTAACTACTGGTTTGTTTGGGCCTTGCCTCGCTACCGGCGGCATACTAGGTTTAATTTATATTTGTTTTATATATCTATATTGTAAAAAAGTTAAATTTAAGATTATTGATTAAATATATGAATAATAATAATAATAATAACCGCGTCGGTGAACTGGCTGCGCTTCGGTGACCTCTTTGGGGAAACTGAGGGTTTTATTTATGCAATTGCGGACGAAGTAATGATGACGAACAACTATAGAAAATATATCCTAAGGGACGGTACCGTCGACATATGTCGAGCATGCCGCCGTCCCGGAGAGTCACTTAGGCATATTGTTTCTGGTTGTTCTCATCTTGCAAACGGTGAGTATTTGCATAGACACAACCTAGTAGCCAGGATCATCCATCAACAACTTGCCCTTCAATACGGCCTTGTTGAGCATGAGACACCGTACTATAAGTACGCACCAGCGCCAGTTCTTGAAAATGGCCGTGTGTTGCTCTATTGGGATCGCTCTATCATCACGGACAGGACTATTGCGTGTAATAAACCTGATATCGTGGTGATCGACCGCTCCCAACGCCGTGCAATGATCGTCGATATTACCATCCCTCATGACGATAACCTCATAAAAGCCGAGAAGGACAAAGCCAGTAAGTACCTTGACTTGGCATACGAGGTAACCGCCATGTGGGATGACAATCATTGTTCCGACAGTTGTGTCTGCGAATGGCTTGATAGCAAAGAGTCTCGATCAACATCTTAAGAGGCTCTCGCTTGACGGATGGATCAAGGGTCGGATACAAAAAGCAGTGATTCTCGACACGGCACGTATTGTCCGGAGATTTCTCTGTCAGCAGCCCTAACCACCGGTTTGTTTGGGCCTTGCCTCTCTACCGGCGGCATACTAGGTTTAAGTTTTTTATACTATTTATATTTATTTTATATATCTATATTGTAAAAAACTTAAATTTAAGATTATCAATTAAATATATGAATAATAAGTAATCAATTAGGCATCCTTCTGTATGGATGCGAAGCATGGACTCTTAAGGAAGACTTAAGAAAGCGTATGGAAGCGTTTGAGATGTGGGTCTATAGACGCATGCTGAAAATAAGTTGGACACAAAAGGTTCGCAACGAAGAAGTACTGCGGTGCATAGGAAGAAAGCGCGAATTGTGGGACACCGTCAGAAAGAGAAAAGTAGCATATCTCGGACACATATTTAGGCACGAACGATACGAGCTTCTTCAGCTTATTATGATGGGTAAAATCGCTGAAAGGAGATCCGTGGGCCGCAGAAGGAAGTCCTGGTTGAGAAACATCCGAGAGTGGACCGGAATCGCGAGTGCTGCCCGACTCTTCCGCCTCGCAAAAGATAGAACAAAATATGCGGAGCTGACGGCCAACCTTCGCTAGTCGGAGAGGCACACAAAGAAGAAGAAGGAGGCTTTGAGAAAACTGGTGACCGGAATCTCTTCCATAGCCCGGTTTTCATTACCACCTAAATCGAAATGCAATAGGCCACAAACGTTTCGACCACTAATGACAACAGTTTCTGTCCATCTAACTGGGTATAGTCTTTAGCTGAATTTTTCATGCTCTACGCGTTGGGATCTGTATCCCCGCGTACGCCCTATAAAGGACAGTGTCTTATAAAGACGCTTGATTTAAGCTACAATAATAATAAACTACTTTATTCGGCACAGACACAATGTACGCGATTAATATTAGGTTACATGATAATATAAAACAATTGCGTTAAACGTGCCCGAGCCGAAGGGGTAGCCATCTTAGCATGTGCAGAATGTCAAACACCCAGTGCTGGTTTTCAGCGTGCACTCATAGTGGCTCACGCACGTGGACAAGGAACAATATATATGTTTGTATATATAATAAATAGATAAGTGTGCATGTCAATAAATATTCGTAATTAATTTGGATCCACATGGCTACTGGCGACAGCGAAACTATGCACTAATCAAAGTGAGCTATTAATTAAAGATTAATTTTGTAAGCATACGTAATTTGTGATTAGGCATTGTTATATTGTTATTCAAAGTAAAAATTGACTTCTAATAATACAATAAATTGAGTATATCGTATAAAATTAAATAAACGATTTGTCTAGATTTCATGTGCAATGGTCCATACAAGGAAAGGTAGGAAAAAAGGTAGGAAAAAATGTTTGAACGATTCAAAAGAGCTTTCTTAAAGCTTTAAAGTCATATTTGATTAAAGTTAATAATAATAATATGATTTTGGTGATGGGTATGGTTGATGATTATGATGAAATATGTGGCCTGTGTGGGAATCGAACTCACGACTTTTGCGTAGTAGCCTCGAGCGCTGTGCCAGACGTATTAATTCTTCGGGCTATATCGGGGTCACGATCATGCCTAGAAACTTTTAGCACAAAAACTAAACCTCCGAACTTTAGCTTAAGCTTCATTAATTATGTCACAACTATTTAGCGGAAAACATCAATAAACTAAATTTAATTTTCTGATTGACTAGTTTTATCTTCCGCTCAATAAATCTGTTTCGATCGTCATAAAAGACACTAATGAACCATTAGTTAACGTTTATGTAAATGTAGGCCTTGGTATTCAATTTTAATATGATAGGGGTTGGTTATTATCGGTGGAGGAGACCGGGGGAGGTAGTGTAGCCTCCCCCGAGGAGGGCTCCCCTCTAGGTAGGGGAGCGGAGGCTGGGGGTTCCCGGAAGTTGCTTGATGTACCTGGGGGCTCCCTACATGCCTGAGGAAGGCCATCCCTGAGGTTTTTAGTGGGTAGGCCTCCCCCTTCTGGGGAGGAGAGCCCCACATAACCGCCGGCTCGCCACAGCCGGGGTATGCAATTTAATGCATTTTCCTCAGGGAGAAAAAAAAAGGGGGTTGGTTATTATGTAAAAAATACACATCATCTTACATCTTCATCATTACATCACCGTTATAGTAATAGATTTGTATTTTTTTGTAATTTAAGTAATACAATGGACGACTTACATTTGTTTCCGGAGTATTCAAAACTATCATGATATAGACGTAGCAACATCCAATATGAAATGGGTACTTAATAAAAAGCAAAATTCTTAGATAAGGATCTATTAATAGAATTAAAAATGTCACAAGATAGATAGATATACAAAATCGTTATTTGTAAAACATCTTCATCACACACAAACATAGGAACACAAAAAACTAAAATAAATTTATTTAAAACAATAACCCATTACAAACCAAAAGTTGTGTTCGCTGCAGAAGTGTAAAAGGCTCGTAGCTCAGTGATTGGAATTGCCCACAAAAGGATGTGAGCAAAGCACTGGTATTCTGCTACCACCCGAGGGTTTTGTGTTTCCAATAATTTGCGAAGATTTTACATAGAATAAAATATAGTTTGTTCTTATAAATATTAATATGTATGTCTGTGTATATAAATACACTATAATACACACATATAAATTGAAACACAATCCCATAAATAAATAAAAATTGAAAACAAGAAAAAAAATACATAAATAATATTCAAATACTGTGTGTATTACTCAGTGTACACAAAAATGTATCTAAATTATAAATATGGTTACAAATAAATACGATGAAATAAAAAGTTAATTTTGTAGTCAAACAGTTCATTATTTTCCAGCACCAGATAAGGTAGAAATGATAACGGTGATGTATAAAAATACCGATCACAAAAATAATTGTTATTATTAAAATTGTTGTTAATAATATGTGTTATTTTTAACTCACCGGCTGTGATAACTCTGGTTATTAAACAATATGTTAATCACAGTATTAGGTTGAGATCTTTGTTTTAAAGCGATGAGTTCTTTGTTTTATTTATATTTTTATAATATATATATATATATATGTAAAGAGGAAAGATTTGATTGTTCTTTTTTTGCATAGAATAGGTTCCGAAATTACTTGACCGATTTGAAAAATTCTTTCACAGTTGGCAAGCTACACTATCTCCGGTGAACATAGGTTATATTAAATTTTCAAAAATGTTTGGGATTCAAAGTACGTATGGGAGAGTGTGTAGGTATGTGTAAAAAATTATAACTTTGAAATGTTTATTTAATACCCGTCATTATTGTCACTCGGAGACGAGTGACAATAATGAAGGACAATAATAACACAAAATGATTTAAAATTATTTATACTTAACTAGCGGACCCGACAGACTTCGTCCTGTCAAAAAGATTTGTACAGTGGCAGTTTTTTTGTTCCTAATTATTTTATAGATAATGTCGCATAGCCAAACAAATCGCAAAAAGTCTAAATGCCCTATTACATTTTGTGGCTATTCAATTTTGGATCGTGATATTAAATCCTCCAACGATGTATTCTGTGCTCCAACGCACGCACGCACACTGTTTTGATAGAAATGATTGAATTTCAACTATATGTAGCGTCAATAAAGCGCAAATTGACTCTTTGGTGTTAGGAACACACCTTCATTGCTTAGACAACAGTGAGTGCTTGCAATATGAACTTTATACAATAACAATAAAGCTCAATTCGACTGTACGTTTTAGTTAGAAAACGTTTGCATAGGAAAATAAAAGGGCTGTTTTTAGGGTATTTCCGATAATTATTCGAATTTTCCTCATTGTAAAAACCCTCCTTGAACTTCAACGAACATTAACAAAAAAGAATTGGCCAAATTGGTCCAGGCGTTGTTGAGTTATGAGCTTACCAACACATTTTGCGATTCATTTTTATATATAAGAAGATTAACAACTACCCAATTCAAACTAAATTATATGCGCTGCGCGAAGTGTGAAAGGGTAGCAACTCAGTGATTGAAATTTAGTCTCAATAGGATGTAAGCAAAGCACTGGTATTCTGTTTGTGTAACAGAAAATAGATAAACCTTTACACAAAATTAATTAATTGTCTGTATATATATGTACAGTATATAAATATATGTCTGAATTTTTATTCAAATGTGCGTGATCGTTGCTTTTGAATAAGTAATTGAATCACTTCTGTTTCTGGAGAGGAGAGATTGAGAATCCTCATGGAACACTGCAACTAAATGCCACGGTGGTTATGTCAGAATTCAAACCGATCGATCAGAATTACCTACCGACTAAACTCGGCCTTAGTCGTTGGTCCTAACGATCCCATTGCTTGACGTGACAAGGAAGACCGCACCTTAGGAGAGGCGCAGTTAGCGCTGCCGTATAAAAGAGAGCATATGCGCCAGATGAGTCGCGGTACACTCAAATGGCTCCGGCCTATGTTGATGGAACCTACTCATGGCTAAGCAGAAGGCTGCCGAGAAGGGGAAGGCAAGGGATGCGACAGCTCAGACGCCGCAAGCAGTTCTTGAAGGTCCTGCGTTAATTCAAATCAAATCAAATCAAATCAAAATAATATTTATTCAACATAGACCTTTACAGGCACTTATTGACGTCAACAAACAAAACAAAAAAAATCTTAAATAATAAAAAAAAAAAACAAAAACCTTGTCCGTACGTACGAATAAGGAAAAAAAAAAAGAAAAAATATATTGACTCGACACCTAATTGATTGATTTGAATTGATTGAGACGGTCGCTAAAAACGTGTCGCGGTCTGCGAAGTCTTTGCCGATTTGGATTTAAAGTGTTCGCTGAAGGCGGTGTAGGGCTACGCTAATTACACGATTCCCTAATGAGTGGATTCGAAGGAAGGAGTGGGTTCTTGTCATCGGCCTTAAAGAACCGTTCCGAGCAATTTATTCACACTTACACCAAATATATTATTATCGATCTATCTATTATCTATTATCGATTCTAATTACCCTAAAGGCGTAAAGTCTTACATCGAATCGCTTAGTCAATACTTTAAATACTTAGATAATTGACTAAGTATTGTTATGAATTAAGAATTCGTGTCACAAACCCTCTCGTAACCGACTACGTCAATGTCAATTATGAAAGCACACCGCTATTGTAAGCTTTCAAAGTGGAAGCTAAAAATAAGCTCGTTACTTAATTATTGGAGAAATGTGTTTATTTCAACTCTGCGAAAAAGTTCCCGTATTGCGTAAGCTTGCAAATAAAAGCGGGAAATTCGAGAACTTATTCCCTTTATTACGCTTAACTCTCAATTGTATCAATAAAATCTATTTGTAATATGTAATATTTACCTTGGAAATTCAGTTAGCGTTAGTAGCGTCGTGGTCTCGGTAATGGGTTTTAAATCGAATGATTCGGGAGATACCGGGTAAATCCTGCTTTGTACCAATGTATTATTCGTTTTTCGAATTTCATATACATATATATATATATATATATATATAATATATATATATATATATTATATATATATATATATATATATATATATTATATATATATATATATATATATTTAGCTACTCTTCTACGGTAAAGGAAAACATAGTGAGGCAGCCAGCGAAGAAATACAAAGATGTATGTATTCAACCAACCCTCAGTGGGCTACAATGGTTAACCAAGGCCTAATCGTCGTAACATAAGTTACGGTTGGATCGTACCCCTCGGTGGGACGTATATGAGCTGCAATTATGACCTTGAAAATTTGTGTATTTTTAAAGACTACCTGCAACTACTGCAATTATTACCTGGAATTTAAATGACCTGCAGAAATTTACGCCGTTTAGGCGCATGTAAGATTTTTTTTAGTACAAGGAAACGTCCTAGCGTGGGATGACGTTTTATTAAAAAAAAATATTTTAATACACAGTAATTTCTGATATCCGTGCTGTCAACAAACAAACCAACTCTTCAGTTTTATAATATTAGCATAAATTATTTCATCATAATAATTATTTCAACTAGTGTTGCCCAATTCAGTCTTGGTCTTGCAGTCTTGGTCTTGTTCTTGCGCTTTTGCAAGACCAAGACCAAGAACAAGACCGCGTATTTTCAGCAAGACCAAGACCAAGACTGACCGTGCAAGACTTGAGCAAGAACAAGACATAGCCTGTAAGACTCTTGCGTCTTGCAGCTAGGACTTAGCGCTATTTCACTGAGTAGTTAGGTGTAACAGTTCGGTGTATAGGTAGGTACGCTTAGGAATTCTATGAGACGCAAAAAACTGTATCAAAGAATATGAAAAACTGGACCTATGCGCATTACGACTAATACCATAAACATAGCGAATAAAAATTTTAGACCCAAGGCATAAGGCTCAGACTTTTGACCTGACAATGTGGGGGAAGCAACTTAAAACAGAAAGTCTGCGCAAGTTCAATGAACTTTATGAAGAATATAAAAGTCTACACTCACTGAACAAATCTCCGGAATTACCAGAAAAAGAAAATAAAGTATGTGATGTAGATGAAGACGTAATAGACTTTGATAAACTCTATGAATGTCCCTCGACGTCATCTGGATCTTGTCTTCAAGGCTTAGTGATAGACGAGTTGGAGGAGTACCTGAGAAAACCAAGAACTGCCAGCTCGGAAGACATTTTAGATTGGTGGAGGACACACGAGACAGAGTATCCGATTTTATCGAAAATGGCCCGTGATTTTCTCTCAATACCTGCAACTTCAGTACCTGCTGAGAGGTTATTTTCTAAAGCATCATTAGTAATTAGAAAACATAGAAATGGTTAAGTGATGAGTCAGCCAGATGGTTACTTTGTATTAATTCTTGGTCAAAAAAAATTATATAAAGTTTCATAACCTAATGATAAAGCTGTTGATTTGTGTTGAATTTTATTTTTTATTCAAATAAATGATAAATCGTAAAACTCTTTTATTAAATTTCTTATAAGTTAAGGGTTCAATCTCTTTCTAGACAGATAAGTATTGTTCTTTAAAATACAGTCAAGTTATTGTAATTAATTTGTTTTTTTACATGTTTTAGCAAATGTTAGCTTATAAATCATAAATGTTTATTAAGAAACAGTTACTTCCATGGAAAACGACATATAGGTCAGTTGATTTTTCGAATTTCTTATCAAATCTTCAGTTATTTATTAATCTGCTTGATCTTTACTATGGCTATGTTAATTCAAGCTCACAATGTTCCAATTCTAATACGTTTTTCTAAGATTTAAAGTAAACTTTAATAAATAGTAATAGACTAATAGGTGATTGCAAGACTTGCAAGACTCTTGCTGCAAGACCAAGACCAAGACCAAGACTGGGAGCGCAAGACCAAAACCAAGACCAAGACCAGGTGTATTGGCGCAAGACCAAGACCAAGACTGGCTAAGTCTCGTCTTGTTCTTGCATTTGGGCAACACTAATTTCAACCAATAGACAGCCAATGCTGAATATAGGCCTTCCCCAAAGATCGGTCGTGCTTGCGCTATATACTATTTTATAAATGATGGCTAACCGAGAAAATCGTAAGATGCAAAATAAAATAAAAAATATTAAAAATGACTTGATGAGTAATCATAACTGAAGGATACGCATATCCTATGGACCACAACTCTCGCCTAACACCGGATGTTTCCTTATGAGTCCAAGAACAAGCACTTCAATGGACGAGCAAAATAGGCGCCATTAACACACGCCGAAAGCACAACAATTCATATTTAAACCTTATTTCACTAGAAATAGATGTAGCTTTCGCAGTGCAGTGTGACGCTTGATGTGTTGACAGCGCACTGATGCTGGCCAGCAGCCAAGCGTGAGCGGCCTAGCAATCAATGTCGCCATTTTTATTGAATGAACCGTCTCTTTGTTGCTAGCTTTGAGGTTGTATTGATAAGTTATGGTTTTATAGAATGCTTTGTTTTGAATGTCTTGTTGTTGAGAAAAGAGCAACCTCCCTAAAAAGGACTTGAAGGAAGACGAAGTCAGCGGTACACCAATGGTAGGCACAAGACGACAATAGGGAGAACCGAAGGCGTTCGTGTATTTGCCCCAGAATGGGGAACTGTTCGGAAATTGTCAAAATCAAAAATCAAAAATCAAAATAATATTTATTCAACATAGACCTTTACAGGCACTTATTGACGTCAACAAACAAAACAAAAAAAAGCTTAAATAATAAAAAAAAAACAAAAACCTTGTCCGTACGTACGAATAAGGAAAAAAAAAAAAAAAATATATTGACTCGACACCTGTTCGGAAATTGGGAGAGCCTTCTCGAGAAGAACAGGCAAGAAACTCTGAAGGTCTATTTTTTATCTCCTCTTTTCAATGTTAATAATTATAATAATATAATATAAAAATACAATATAGTATAAGATTCAATCATACCTAATACGATTACAGTCGTATGCATGTTTACATACACATATAAAATAATACAATATTATAAATAATGTTGTTACCAAACATGGCTCTATGAATAGTGTCCCTATTCCCAAATACTGTGATCATTTAGATAGTCACTTACCTTTACTCATGAGTGTATTTTTGATTTTAAATTTATATAAAGGCAAATCAATGACACTTTGCGGAAGCTTGTTAAACATAGATATACATTTCCCCAAGAACGAACAGCTAGTTTTATGGAGTCTGAACATTGGAACGGCAAGTTTATTTTTGTTTCTAGTATTCACATTGTGTGTAAATCACTGTTTTTATTGAATTTATTATAGTTTCTATATACAAAAACTAAATTATCATATATATATTGACTAGCTAAAGTTAAAATATTAATTTCTTTGAACAATTCTTTTAGGGATTCTCTAGCCCGTAAACAGTAAATAGCACGTATCGCTCTTTTTTGTAAAAGGAAAATACTTTCAATGTTAGCCGCAGATCCCCATAGCAGCAGTCCATAGGACATAACACTATGAAAGTAGCTGAAATAAACAATTCTTGCCGTTTCAACATTAGTTAAATTAGTTATTGTGAGACCCTTTCAGAAAAAAACAGGCAAGAAACTCTGAAGGTCTTATATTTTATCTCCTCGCGATTTTGAAAATGATAAAATACATATATTGACATATCAACACGATAAACATATCGGTTACACATATGTCCGGTAAAAACAAAAATTATTTATTTAATACAGAATCATTAAATGATATATTAAATAAATTTAATCCAAGCATTTTCATCATTAAGAAATCATTGGCCTTCTAATACCCTTTTGTCATTAAAGTATTTTTACAATAGCTTGAAGTTATAATATGGCAAAGCAGCAACTCTTTCTGGAAGTGTGTTGTAGAAAGTAACACATTTCCCCGTGAACGAAACGCTATTCAATTGAAATACTTAATAGTTTTATATAATGTATAGTAACGATTAAATTACGGAGGCATCGGTATTATTGTCACTAGGCTTTTACCATGAAATCGGCGTTTTGTTTTTCCTTCATACTATTATATACATTTTTTTAATATAACGATTTCCGAACCACACTATGGTCGATTAGTTTTTATTTACCTTTGATTGTCGTCGCAAGTTGCCTCAAGATGTTTTCCATCGCTGTAGAATTATCGAATAAATTTACATATGAAATTCCAAAAACAACAAACACCGGTTCGCTGAATTTCCCCGTTTCTAATATCAGTGACAAGGCAACGCCCCCTGGTGGTGGAAATAGGTGGTTTAATCAGCTTGTATTTAACGTCAATAAGTGCATATAAAGGTTGTTTTTTTTTTATTTCAATACTGATAGAGATGTAATCTAACACAAATACAAATATGCATACATTTATAGATATGTTTTCATTGAAATGTTAGGCAAAGGTGTGTTAACCATACATACATCGTCATTTTACTAGTGTAATAGAAGCGCACCTATTGTCCGGGAACTTTGCACAGATATTGCAGTATTCTGTTAGTCGGATTCACAGGAATCTGTAACCGCACAGATAACAAATTCACAATGTCACATTATGCAAAATATGTATTTTGATCTGTGATCAATATTAAAAGCTTACATGATAATATAATATTATGTTTCGGGCCAACACGGACAGAAAATTGTCGCTCTAAATAACTTATTACATTCATTGCTTCGTTATGAAATGATATGTGGAAAGGCAGATGCCTAAATATTGTTATTTTGGCGTTGACTAGGCAAATGTGTAGCGCGGATTGGTCACGTGGGAGCGAAGGAACGGGTGGGAAGGAAGGAAACCACACTAGCCAACAGAGGCCAAGGGGGCATAGACCGCGCGAGGCCAGCGCATGTTAATACCTCACTCAAGGCACTCACTCGTCCTAGATACAGCCAACAACTGCACGCGCACACCACCTTACCTTCTCACAAAGAGTTAAGGCTCAAAACCGCTCACCACAGCTGCAAAGTTATCATTGCTAACGCAAGACACGAGTGCAGCACTCATAAACTCTATTCTAAAGTAGCCAGAGACTATTTTTAATCGAGTGCTGATAGCAAAATGTGATGCAGTTAATAGCAATTGCGAGAAGTCGGTGACAGAAACGCAAGCCTTTTAAGTCCAATCGGTTCATTGTAAAAAATTGTGCGATCGCCATTTGGCGGTAATTACGTGAATGGCTAACGGGATTTGTTTATCTGATCATAATGGATTCGTTTTTACATCTTTTAGTACTTAATAAGATTATATATACACACAGATACTAAAACGCTGTAGATAATCTGTGTTAATGTACCACAGATTAGTATTACGTTCCGTTTTCTATGTTCCCATGTGACTGTCGACCATATAGTTTTAAGATTAAAGGCATGTTCTGTACTGTTTCTCGTGCCACCACTGTGTCAAACAGAATACCAAAGCAGCAGGCTATGCTTGCTGCTAATACTGAGCTTGCCACAGATTTGGTATCATATAAGTTAGTTATATGTTAGTTAGTTAGTCAGATTAGCTGGGCTTTTATCCACACTTAACCTCATGATTAGGCCAAGGTGCGTCCTGTGCTGGTTAACTTTTCACTTACTCCAACTCTCCCTCGTTTTGCTAGAATGCCAGAAGCCTCAAGAGGCTTCTGCGTGCTTCCGGTAGGAGTGAGTACTAGACAGTACTTAGACATTGCAACATTACTTTATTTTTCTAAAATAAAAGTAGCCTAAGTTGCTTGTTATTCCATCAGCTACCTGCCAGTAAAAGTGCCGTCACAGCCGCGCCAGCCATTTCAAAGATTAGCCGGAAGAAACAGACAGACAACACTCCAAATTAATTTATATATATGGGTCATACACAAAACACTCGAAAAAGAAAACGCACAAAATAAAAGTCACGCAATCGATTCAAAATGTTATAATTTTTATATTATCGCACGCCCGTGACTTTGCCTACGTCAACTTACCTCGCGGGAAAATTTTATATAAAGCAAAACAAAGCTAGTTTTGAATAAAGTTGATAGTTATTTGTCGGTAATACTCTAAATCATCAAAATTAATTCAGTAGCATTCAAGTGAAAAGGTTATAAACAATAAACTATGTACATTTATACTTGAAATTAATAAGTCAAGACATATAATAAAGCTTATTTAAATACCAACTTATCAAAAGAATGAACACAAAAGTCTAAATTTCACTTCTGTAGAATTTATCTTTTCTGTAGACATGATATCTGCAGAAGAGATTTCTACAGGAGAGACAAACGAAACAAAAAAAAAATAATACAATCAAAATTTTAAGGTTAGAATCTTAACTATGGCACAGTTATAAACTAGTTCTTAAATCACATAATGCCAAAGTAGTTTAACATAAGAAATAGTCATAATTACTTTGCAATAAATCACTAAGAAAAGATGCACTGATGTTTGACAAAAACTTGTGTATTTAATTATGATAATATTTTATCAAAACGTATAGGACTTTCTTCTCAGCATTCAACCGGCAACTGATGCGTGACTCAGTGTTACCAACACAAAAAATAAAAGTTGAATATGCGATCTGTTACGAAAAAAATAATCGTTTATTTTTTAGTCTACAGGAAAGATGTCAAAATTTAGAACAACATTTTTATTTATTTTAAATGAATAATTAACACACTTATTTCTGAAAATCTTCATTAAGTGTGTACCTACATACATACATGTCATTATAATAAAAATACCTGTTATTTTAAAACCACAAAAGTATTTTTTATTGCCCTCCAAAGATCTGTACTCAGTATCTGAACAGTCTACAGGAGGAGAATTTTATAATGATAAAGTTAAATTTAAATAACTAATTGAATATTTTTATTTTTCCTTTTTATATAATTAAATGGACATAAATGTGATTTTCATAAATTAGAAAACTAAGCAAGTTAAGTAAATACTAAGTTAGCGTTAAAGTAAGTGAACGCTTTTTTTTTAATTTTTGTGTATGACCCATATAGATAAACAACTATACAGCAACTAGTAAGAACATACGTTCAGTTATTTTCAGTGTCATAAATTCATTCAATGAGGATTTAAATCTTTGTTTGAACTTAATGTTATCCGGTTCTGTTAGCGCTTGTGGTAATTTGTCGTACACATCGATTTTATTACAAACTAGCTGACCCGGTGAACTTCGTACCGCCTAATTATAATTATGTTCTGATCGAATCAGATTTGTCCGAGTCGCCTAGTACTTCCACCATATCATCATGTCCTGGCGAGCCAAGTGGTTCCCAAGTAGATGGAGCCAAGTTGATGGAAATAAAGAGTTACTAATACATTTCGCTTTTTATTATTTTTAAAGGCTTATAACCTGGTCTATATGGACAAAACAATGGAACGTTCGGATACACGGGTTCTTTTTACATGAGATGACAAAACAATATAATAAAAATATTTTTGAGAGTTAGTAACACTGTAAGGTTGGCACCCATCAAATATGTCAACACATTAATTATTTTTATATTTTGAAATTTAAATACACGATGTTATAAGCAAAGTTGATATTATGTTGTCGATTCAAAAGTCTTGTTTTAATGCGTTCTTCAATTCGAGTGGAACTGAGAGTACAAATACCGTCAAATGTTTGACAGAAAGTAAGTGATCAACTTTTATATGGGAAAATGAAATTGTCGTCTTACTCTATCTTACTCGCAATTTTTCCTTATTTGCTGACCGTTTAGACCTACCCTGGACTACGACAAACATTTTAAAACCAAAAACAGCTCAATCGGCCCAGCCGTTCTCGAGTTTTAAGCAGCCTAACGAACAACAATTCATTTTTATTTATATAGATTCTTCGTTTTTGAACATTAGCTAATCTGATTAGTAGTTCATGGTTATAATTTCGTAGAGCGTATGAATGTAATTCATCCTTCTTTAATAAGTTCTACCGCTGGTCATGTATTTCTATTATTAGACTTAAAGATAGACAAGAATATTACTCTCACTATTTTATTTATCTTAAAATATTATCTTGCTGGTGTGGGTTTTATTATCCTTACTCTATATCTGCTGCGTTTCCCCATATTATGATAGAATAACTTGAATGCATGTACGCATAACAAATAGTGAATATCTCAATCGACAAGTGGTCTCAATTTTAGTTATTTATTTATTTATAACTAGCAACCCGCCCCGGGTGCAATGCTTATGTAAATATATCTACTACAACACTGTAGTACATTATTTTGGTCTATCTCGTAGGGTTCAACCAGCGTTGTTGCAATATAAGCGCAAAAAACGTGCTTATTTAAGTGTAAATATACGTTAAAAAAAAAAAAAAAAAACATGTGTTACAAAAACAAAGAACAGTAGCCCTAGACAAAAAGCACGCGCGTCTTTTCTATTCTATTTCTACTATTATAATAGACTAAGCGTTTTCATTCGAAAAATGCTAGACAAAGTGTATCTACTGATAGAATGGCTGTGTCTACCGTGACAGTAGAAAATAGAATAGAAATAGAAAATAATCTAACGTGTTTCGCCTTAATTCCCTTTGCTTAAAGAGAAAAAATGCCATTATATTATTCACAATTATTTACATACATTAATTAGGACAAAATTAAACAAACTTCGGATTTGAAATTGAAAATCGTTGCGTAGACATTTATTTAGAGGTAAGTATGAGATTTACAATTAATCATTACAAAAGCGAGTGTCAGTATTGAATTCAAATCAGCTTTGTTTACTTACGGTTGTTTCAAAATGACATAATATTAATATTTATACAATCAAGATTATATAAAAAGTTTATTAATTATTTATCTATTGGGTATGAGCAATCGCTTAGTTGAGTAGAAATAGAATAGAACCGTATCTATTTTTTACGTCACAAACTACATTTTGTCTATGAATTTTTGTATAGAACTCTTCTACTGTCAAAATAGAACACAGACGAGCGATAGAATAGAAACACAGTTAGCATCTTGTCTGCGAGTTTTCTATCAGCGTCATCAAGTCACGTGACGTATCTACTGGAAATGTCAGTTCCATACATTTTTTATGTTATCTATTATAGAAAGAAAGGCATTTTGTCTAGGGGGGCTGGTTTGCCTGATAGATATGCTGACTCTCCATTTGTATGCTGATGGCTAATTGGGAAATATGTATCTGTATGTGTATATATATGTATATGTATGTATGTGTATATGTATGTATGTGTATATATATATTAATATTACCTGTCTACATTCACGTATTGCGCTTTATTTATTAATGTAATATGTATGCTTAGGTTTGTCTGTTTCTCTCTGTGTGTCTGCTGTCTGGTTTACTTACCCTCTCAAAGGGTTTCGGCGGAATATCAGCGCTTCGCGCTATGTGAAGCACAACGCTGAGCCGAGACCTGTTTGCTACTAGGGCACAATGTTACCTACGTATTTTTAATAATGTTCTGGTGTATATTTTGTGTCAAGGTTGCAAATAAAGTTATGTCTATGTCTATGTCTATTTACGACATCACATTAGAAACCTCTAAATTTATCAGTGTTTCTCTACAATATTATTCATGTATTATACATATAAACCTTCCTTAAGAATCACTGTATCTATTAAAAAAACCGCATCAAAATCCGTTGCGTAGTTTTAAAGATCTAAGCACACACAAGGACAGACAGACGGCGGATAGCGATATTAACATTTCAATAAAAATAAATATGTTATAGCCTCTTAAGGCTTTTGCAAGCTTCCGGTAGGGATACTGGCGAGTGAAGAAGTTTTGCCCGTTGTTCGAACGCTCTTCTGCACTGCTTGAGAACGTATTGAGGTTTTTCCTCTACCTTCAAACCTCTGCATACAAGTCTGTGAATAGGATGCAGCGGTATATGTTATTATCATGTACTGTTTTGTTATTGTTGTCAGTGTTTTTTTTATTTTTTTTATAGGATAGGGCAGCAAACGAGCAAACGGATCACCTGATGGTAAGCGATAACCGTTACCCATGGACACCCGCAACACCAGAGGAGTCACAGATGCGTTGCCGGCCTTTTAAAAGGGAATAAGGGGAGAAGGGGGGGTTGGGCCTCCGGTACCCTCACTCACTCGGCGAAACACAGCGCAAGCGCTATTTTACGCCGGTTTTCTGTGAGGCCGTGGTATCACTCCGGTCGAGCCGGCCCAATTCGTGCCGAAGCATGGCTCTCCCACGGTAAAGAGTGTCGTTGTATCTTCCAAAATAAATGTATTTCTTTCTTTTTAAAGATCATTGTTAATAAGAGAACTAAAAATATACGTATATACATTCTCTTTGAGTATCCCATTTAAGTAGATTATGAGATTCACCGTTGTCGACTGACGCATTTAAATTCATTAGATTCTTGCCACAAACTTGTAACTGCCAGCGATAAATAATCGTTAGACGATTTAATGTCGTAGTCGAGACTTTAAAGCTTCCAGAATTGCGTCCCAAAGGATTTTGAGGTAATAACAACATTTCTGGGAATCTAAAGTCGACATCTTTCTGTACTAGCACATTTTACAGTCCAACAAATCTTTCCACAGAGCAACAAACCATTATGATATTTACTACGTAGCTTAATAAAAAATACACAAACGAAAAATTTCAAGATTCATTGAAAACCTATAGAAATGCTTATGACCATATCTTGGTATGGATACTTTTATTCGAAGGATAATATTGCCCGCAAGTATTCGCGACAGTTCATCCGTAGATGTTTTCACGAGAGTACTTAAAGATCATGTTTTGGTGGCTAGAAGAGATCTCTATTAGAGATAAGTCCACCATTGTATATATTCGTTCTTGTATATTTGTATATTTTACATTATGTCTAATTGTGCAAGAAAGTGTACATATAATATATACCATAAATAAAGACACGAACGTGACTGAAGGTTATAGGTTTTTAATACAAAAGGGTCTATTTGTCGAAATGTTCTACAACAGAGTGATATTGTAAAGCTATGTAATAAATTTGCAAGTGTTATACATTACATTATTGAACCACAAAGTGGGTCTCTCTTATCCCAAATTGATATTACAGTTCCTAGATTAACAAACCGTGTACATAATTATAGGCTATTTTATAAAAAATAATTTCCGAAGTCACTCTCCTATTAGTTAGATCTTAAGATATTATAATGATGTGTTTCAAAACCGTAACTTGGATATAGACATTTTTTCGGATAATTTGCATTGTTTTCGAAGGACCATTCTGAATTTCTGTCTCCGATAATTTTTGAAGGACCATTCTGAATTTCTGTCTCCGAGAACTGTCGTCGATACTGTTCGAGTCTTTTGTTTGTTCCGGCTAATCTTTGAAATAGCTGGATCGATTTTGACGGGACTTTTATTCAACTACCTAATACCAATAAAACTAATAAAGAGTAACTTAAGTTACTTTTATTTTAGAATAGGTATTCTATTTTAGAAAAATTATAATTTTACAATGTCCACGTTACTGTTCAGGAGACCTATTTTTGAATTACGAATGCGATTTCGAAATCACCGCTGACTAAATAGTCAGCGGTGACTTTGAGGTCATGGATTCCTAAACATCCAATTTTTGAAAGTCGATCGCAGAGCTGTCAACATAGAAAAAGTACACACATAAATGTAAGAGTTCGGTTCCATGCAGAATGTAGCCGCTGCCGGTTACTGCCGGCTTAACCATTATGGTTATATATATATATATCTGCCGGTTATTGCCGGCTTAACTATTGCGGTTATATATATACATATATATAATATAAAAAATTATATAATATTATATATATAATATATGTACTACATTCATATATATATATATTGTATATATAGACTTAAAAATCAAACAAAACACAGATAACATTTCCACAAGTACCTATGACTTGATTACGAGTGGGTGAGGGCACTCGTAATGAAATCACATCCGTGACTAAGGTAGTCACATCAGTGATATTGAAAATAAGAATTATTGAAAATCGGTGATTATTAGTCACATCGGTGATTTCGAAGTCGCATTCGTAATTCAAAAATAAGTCTCCAGGACCGCGCGCAGCTCATGCGCATACCAAAATAAAAATGAAAAAACCAAAAAAAAAACGAAAATAATTAACATTTTTGTTAAATTCCACGCGGACGCAGTAATTAGTGACATAGTTATGATAAGATTGTAACTACTGACGTAAATTTTATATGTGAATAAATAAATAAAAATATAACTGAATTAAATTGTTACAAGACGCCGAATATATTTTCAAATGTTATGTCGAATTAAAAATGTTGGCCAATCCACGAGCGGCTACCCATGTCCGTCAAACTTCAGAAACTATGGAACCCTCCTCATAGTCCAACGAGCATCACGAGAGTCGGAGCCAAGGGTCGGTTGCCATGGCGACGGGCTGTTGCTACCCGCTATTATTTGCGAGTCCTGGAAATAGAAATTCCGGCGATCACTTTGCATAAGGCGTAAGTTTGGCACAAAATGGCGGATATAATACGCAATATCTACTAAACTAAAACTACAATGGAATTCCCTATTTAACTAACAATCTAATTGAGTTATTAATAAATGTCTACAGGTGAGGAAGGCTTTTTAGAAACTTGAAACTCATTAAGGTTAGGTTGGGCGCAGGATTAGTATTTCGAGCAGCTTTTATATTACCGTGGCGTATATATTTATTAATTGTAGCCTTATGTGTTATTCTGATGTATAAGCTATATTATTGTAAAGTTACTATTAAATTGTTGCATTTTTTAATTTTGTCATTTATATCTGTACTAGCTTTCTGCCCGCGGCTTCGCCCGCGTGGATTTCGGGATTGGGTCTATAGAGGGTTAAGGGTCATAGCTTTTGCCTACATATGCGCGGAAGTCGGTTTATGGCGCGAAGGTTTTATCGCGCTTCCCGTGGGACTATCCGCTTTTCCGAGATAAAAAATACCGCAAATCCTTGCTCAAGAATCACTCTATCTATTGATGAAAACCGCATGAAAATCTATGCAGTAGTTTTTGAGCGAAGCCTTTATTGCGCATACCGTGGGATCTGTCTATTTTTCCGGGATAAAAAGTAGCCTATGTTATTCTTCATCCCTTCAACTATCTCCACGTAAACTCTCAACTTTCTGGAATTTCTGGATAGCTTAATGTGTGTTTGTGTTTGTAGAACAAATAAATATTCTATCTATTAGAAAAAAACCTTCAATTGTCCTGTCCCTATTATTATTATAAATATCACTAACTAATTAAGTTCTCAGCTATATTCTACAGCTATCGAGCTTCTTACAGTAAACGAATATCTCTTCGCAATCAAATACAGACTTTATATTGTTGCATATCCGAAGAAATATTTCCGAAATGGCAAATTTATTCGTCATTTCGATCACGAAAAAGTATAAACATAATGAAATGCAAGCGCATTTCGGTGCATCGACCCAAATAGCCGCCATCTTGATTATTCTTATAGGGCGCTTGCGTTTTAAAAGAGTATTATATAAGAGGGAAAGCGGTGGAGCATTGGAGTTTTGATTGCTAGTGTTAAGCTTTTTTTCGGGTGGCCGAATTTATAATAATAGTTGTCAAATATACGATAATTCTGCGCTTTTGTCTCTTTAGTTGTGTCAAATTGTAAGATACACAGAAGCCGAAGTTGTTATTTCCTGCAAAAGTAAAATAAAGGTAAATAACTAAGTAATAATAAGGTAATAATAAGTGCTGGAATGATTTGCCACCACCACTTAGAAATGAAAAATTAAAACATTCATTCAAAACAAAATTGAAGGCTTATTTATTAAATTTACAAAAACTAGGAAAGCCCTTATAACGATTACTTTATTACGGTTTGCTTTTTATTGTATTTATTAATTTCTCTTTTTTTTTGTTTCGGACATAGTTTTTTAGTTTATAATTTGGTTTTGCTTGACGTTTCAGACAACTTTAATCTAACTTTAATATATTCAATGTCTTTATCATAATCGTCATGTACAATTTTTTTTCTTTTTTATCTTTAGAGTATGTTGCATCCTGTACAATTATTTAATAATTTTCTTTTTTATGTCACAAAACGTGTAATCTTTTGCGTCATTGTTAATTTAATAAAACTGTAAATATAGTTACTATGATCGAGCCTATTCTAAGTGCTAATAATATAAATTCCTCGGCATACCTCCTAAGGCGAGGGCTGAAAATCGGTGTTGCTCGTATGGGCAAGCTAATCGCCGAGCCCCGGCCTTTTAGCTTCACTTTTTGTTGTTTTGTTTTATTTATAAATTTGTATTTAATTTCATTGTGTGAGCTAAACAAACTTTTTATTATTTTATTATTATGTAGCTTAAATCACGTATCTTTATAAGACACGGTCCTTTATAAGGCTTGCGCGGGGATACAGATCCAACGCGTAGAGGCCATTTAAGCGAAATTTAATGAAAGTGTGCGTGGAGTGTACCAACTGGGTCTAATCTCTATCAACTAAATACTAGGTGGTACCCGCGACTTCATCTGCACAGATGATAGTTTGTTTCCTACTTACTTGACACTTATAGTCATATTTTGGTCAATTCACACAATCTTTTTAATTATTGTAAATTATTTTAATAAATCTTTAAAATAATTTAGCTTATTTATTAGAATAACATATAGGCTACAATTTATAAAGATATTATGTAAATTATACAAAATATGATGTTAAATATTTCTCACTCTTACACCAATTAGCTCAGCCCAAAGTAAGCTCTGTAAGGCATATGTTATGGGATCTAGGGCAACGGATAGACATACATATATTATACATATAAAAATAAATTTGATTGAAATATATTATAACAACCATGACAAAGCTACAAGCTCGCATTCATCACGCAAACATCTGCCCTCAATGGAACTCGAACCCGAGACCTCAGAGAGAGATCCAACCATTCGACTACCGTGTCGTCAAAAGTGTCATTTGAAAGTAGGCAAAAATCTATCTACTATATATGCGGACGAAGTTTTTCATTAAAATCCATTCAGTTATTATTATTATGTAGCTTAAATCACGTGTCTTTATAAGACACGGCCCTTTATAAGGCGTGCGCGGGGATACAGATCCAACGCGTAAAGGCCATTTGAGCGAAATTTAATGAAAGTGTGCGTGGAGTGTACCAACTGGGTCCAATCTCTATCTGCATCATGAAAATTGCAGCTAAAGACTACACCCAGTTAGATGCACAGAAACTATTGTCAATAGTGGTCAAAAAGCCTGTGGACTATTGCATTTCGATTTCGGTGGTAATGAGAACCGGGCTATGGAAGAGACTCCGGTCACCTGCCTTCTCAAAGCCTCCTAATTGATTTTAAATATGGCAGGTGGTGACTCGCCGCTCACTAAATAGGCCCCCCCAAAAAAGCAGACCAATATTGGTGCGAAGAGAGCAACATTGGTGTGAACGGCTAAGGGTGTAGAGAGGTGTGTCTGCGACAGAGATCGAGACGCCGTCGGCGTTATGACATTATTACACTTCCACCCTTCGAGCATCTGCTCTTGCGACTCCACTCTGCCCGGCTGGTTAAGGCAAGACAGAGGCGGGTGGCACACGCCCCCCTGAAGCACATCGGTACCCTCGGTGACGCAACTCACCGACAGCTCGCCACAAGCTGCCCTGAGGGAGACTGACTGCACTGATGGGGCATTTATGGCAGTTAAGGAGCATTATTATTATTATTATTATTCAGTAGTTTTTACTTCAAAGAATAACAAACATCCATCCATACAAACTCTCGCGTTTATTATAATACTAGCTTCCGCCCGCGGCTTCGACCGCGTGAAATTAGTTTTTGTCAGTCCTGGTCCCTTATGTCTCAGGTACCAAGATTCATGGTTTTATCTTCAATTCAACCCCTATTTCAAAATGCTAGAACAAACGATTTTTCGTTTCTTATTACGTGATATTTGACGAACTTGCATACTAACTTTCAACCCTTATTTCACCCTCTAGCTGGTCGAAGTTTCAAAATCAAGTGCTTAAATATAAAGTTTCATGGTTTTATCTTTTAAAATTAAGAAATCCCATACAAACTTTGAACCTCTATTTCAACCTTTTCATCCATTTTTTCGAAATTTAAGGTAGCCTATATTCTGTCTCAGGATCTAAAGATTGTCTGTACTAAATTTCATCAAAATCGGTTGCGAGGTTTTAGCAGGAAAAAGGCATTTATAATATTAGTTGGGATTTATTATATTAGTACCTATATAGTTACCAGTATACCTATGTTGCACACTGAGGTACCCGGTTTCCTGTACAGAACTCAGTTCCACTCTGTACAGTCTGTACAAAGCACTAGCTCAAAGTACAAATCTAATGCAGCTATTACAACCAAGTGACGTCCTATCTTCTCTCGAGTTGTTTTTCCTCTCAAGATAACGCAGCGGTCACGGAGCTACGAACGATCTGATAAGAAATATTACTGTAAAATTAAAACAGAATACGACACTTAATTTAATTTACGAAGCGATCGAAATAAATGTCCGAAGGATTAAATACTCGTTTAAAATAAACGTGTGTCTTAGAACTTTTAGAAAGCGATAATAAATGCTTTTAAAAAGGTGCTAATAGGTAGGTAGCAGGTAGGTTAAGATGATAGATGATAGACAGATGATATTTTATATTTTTTATATACATAGGTGCGTTTCGAATTTTATATCTCTTTGTTTCTTAGGATTAGTTTATTTTTCCGATGAAATATGATGATTATTAAAATGTTTTTTTAACTTAATAAAAAGACATCATCTTGTTTTTTTCTGTCTTATATAAAAAGACAGACAATTAGTAGCACTAATTACATTTAATTGCTTACACAACATCAATAGAAGCAATTCCAGTCCAAAAATCTAAGCTTTTACAGATAAAAGCTTAGATTTTTGGAAGCTCAGAAGCTTAAAGCTTTTTAGACCAAAATTTGTTTAAACAATTCACTGTGTTATACAAACAACACCAATAGGAGCTATTCAAGCCCAAAATTCAAAGCTTCTTAAATGGCCGCGGCCATAACGAGCAAAGCGTGTCGCAACATATGGGAACTGAGTGATAGCAAATCTCGACAAGGCCAGTGCCGAAACAACGCGCTTGCGCAAGCGACCTCCGAGAGAAATTGCATAATTTTGCCTCGTAAGTTGTTCAGTTGCATATTGATATGCCGTAGAACTGGAGGAAATAACAATTACAGGGCATTGTAATCTTTTGTAAACAAATATTTATACATTGTAATTGTAAATAGGGATCTGTCATCATGCACAAATGCAGGTTTACTTCGTCATTTACAACACAGCCCGTATCCCTTTTATTATTATGTTCCGCTGAGGAAAATGTATTGAAATGCGTACCCCGAGAGACAGTGGTTATATGGGGCTCTCCTCCCCAGAAGGGGGAGGCCTAATCACTGAAAATTTCCGCGATTCCCCTCCCTCCACCCCCACCTCGCTAGCGCGTCTTTCCGAAGGAGAACTGCGCCCTGACGAGGCCATGGGAACCCTTGCGGGCAACTACCACGACCTTGTCGGCGTATGGCTACTAGAGCCCACACGAAGCCACCATGAAGGTGGCCGTCGGATATCTCCGGTCATCCTCCGATCCAAAATGGGTCTTCTGGACGACAACCCCTTTTAAAGAAGAAGATGGGTTTCGCCCAACTCGGAGGCCCTTCTGTCAAACTATTAGCCGTCAAAAGACCTTGCCCAGGGTTCATTACGAGGAGGTTATCTGACGTCGCATCATTATGGCGATTAAGGCTTTAATTATCCACGCTGGCTCAGTGCTGATGGGTTGACTACCTACATCTTTGAATTTCGTCGCAGGTGTATGGAGGTTGTCGAACGATGCCTCATCATGTCGCTAGTTCTTTATAAACTAGGATAATGCATTTTAAAATGTAACCATGGCCATGAAGATGTTGGTTTTGCAGTTGGGTGGTATTAATTATAATTTTTTCCTGTCTTTTATTTTTAATGTCTGTTTTTTTTTGTATACTGCTTAAATGTATGTGTGTCTGAATAAATCAATTTCATTCGTTAATTAGTGCCTCATTAGGGAAGTTTAGAAGCCTCCCCCGAAGAGGGCTCCCCTGTATCGGCGGGGGAGCGGAGGCTGGGGGTTCCCGGAAGTGGCTTGGTGTTCCCGGGGGCCCACCAAGTGCCCACCTCTTTCGTTAAGTATCGAAAGGCAAAGTGTATTATTTAGAAAACATAAAACACAGTCACGCGGTATTTGTACACCAACAGCGTGTGCATATTGTGTAATTTACCTTACTGATATACATCTGAACATCTTGTATAAATATGATAAACCACTCCAAAAGATTTGCGTGTGTTACACGTGTATTAATAAAACAATAAATCCAGACAATATCTTGGTTCTATTTATAAAAATTTCCAGTTACAATTATAAAATCATTTTATTACAGTGTAAATAAAAAAGCACTTTATATATTGCTTTAGTTTATAACATGGTATAAGCTTTTTTCATTGACTCGTCGGGTTCGGCGCTATTACGACTCTGTATCTATTTAATACAGGGAAAAAAACAGCCCTTGCCGAGTTTCTTGCCGGTTCTTCTCAGTACAAGGTCTCCCGCCGTAGATTTGCGAACCGATGGCGTAGCTTTTCGACATTCACAAGTGCTTGTAACAGCCCAGACTGAATAAATGATTTTGAATTTGAATTTGAATTAGTGACGTAACGATTTCCTATTTCCTCACTAGTAGGGGGAAACACTAAACCTAAGATCGTTAACTCATATAATATGATAAGTACTTACATAACATGTTACGTGGTTTAAACTATTTTATTATTTACTAGCGGACCCGACAGACTTCGTCCTGTCAAAAAGATTTGTAAAGTGCCAGTTTTTTGTTCCTACTTGAAATGACATATGATGACATTAAATTTGTTTGACAGAACTAACGTCACTTTTTTTGTCTTCGATTGTTTTGCCAAAGGTTCAAATTGACTTTTAAGTATTAATACAAATTGTTTGTATATGGGAGTATAGAAAAATGTTGATTTTACACTTTATCAAGATTTTTTTAAAATTTTCTCTACTCACAAACCTTCTCTGGACTTCTACGAATAATTCAAGACCAAAATTAGCCAAATTGGTCCAGCCGTTGTTGAGTTATGCGCTTACCAACACATTTTGCGATTTATTTTTATATATAAGATTATCAATGGATAAATTTGCCATTGTCACGAGTGCGTTGTTATCACTAGCGGCGCGTTGTGAATTCGTCGGGTTCGACGCTATTAGTGACCAAACGAATTCCTATTTCCTGACTAGTAGGGGGAAACATTTAACCCAGGATCGTTTATCACACGTGATGTGTAGATTTAGTACTTATCACGTGGTTTAAACGATTTTGTTATTTATTATAGATGGACAAACTATTCATTGTCACAAGCATGTTATTATTAGCGGCGCGCTGCAAATTCGTCGAATTCCACGCTATTAGTTTCGTAACGATTTTCTAATTTCTGACTAGTAGGGGGTTTAAGCGACGTCACGTAGTTTAAGCGATTTTTCCTATTTATTAAATAGGAAAAATCGCTTCGCACGGGCATTAAACAAACGTTCAAAAGATTTTTTTAAATTGATCAAATAGTTTCAGATCCTATTCAATGCAAACAAACAAACAAACAAAAAACAATCCAATCTTTTCTCTTTACATAGAAGTGTAGATAAAACGATATATATGCAACCGTGTATAAATCCTTGAAGATCCAGGAGTCAATTACACAATATGACAAAGCAAATATACCGCCTCCATAATTATCACTCTGCTCTGTACAATTGTCGTCACCCAGAGCGGTGGACGTCGCGTGCCGCATTGACCTAGTTGCGCGGGTTCGACACCCGACTGAGGCCGCGCAGATAATAACTTCAACTCTGGCTTCTGTCTTCGCGATCTGTTCTATCCGATGCCATCTATTACGTGTATTTACTTTGTAGTTCGCTGTAGAAGGTTGCTGTTTATGTTTCCTATGTTTATAATCCTACTAATATTGTAAATGCAAATGTTTGTTTGTTTGTTACTATTTCACGTAAAAACTAATGAATGGATTTTATTGAAACTTTACAATAATAACTAATTTTCAATCTGTGTAAGTTTGACCATGTTTCTAACTAGTGGGCGCTGTGGTGGTAGAATCGCAGAAGCGCACCCCGCCACATGCACCCCGATATGGGCTCAGTGAACACCGGGGGATTTTAGTGGGTAGGCCGGTCCTGTCAGACCGGAGAGCCCCACACGCAGCCGCGCCTTGCCAGCGCGGTATCACAGTGCATAAGGAGCTCTCAACTAAAAAAAAATTGGTTGTCTGTAGAACTCCGTCTACTGCCGATATTTGAACGTGACAACGTCTATTACATGGTAATTTTTTCTGGGTGCAATGAAATTATCTATACTAATATAATAAAGCTGAAGAGTTTGTTTGTTTGTTTGTTTGTTTGAACGCGCTAATCTCCGAAACTACTGGTGCGATTTGAATAATTCTTTTTTTGTTGGATAGTCCATTTATCGAGGAAGGCTATAGGCTAAATAACATTACGCTATGACCAATAGGAGCAAAGACAGAGCGGTAAATGTGTAAAAAACGGGGAAAATTATTCATTTTTGAAGGCTTTCTTTACGTGCGCTTTCTTTACGTGCGCGAAAACGGTTCAAGATACACAAAAAATATGTATGAAAGAATTATTCCTCTATACATGATCTATGTGGGAAAAACCAAAAATCTGCCGGAAGTCACTATTCCACGCGGACGAAGTCGCGGCAAAAGCTAGTTTAAAATAAAGTAATGTATAACATTTATATTTTTATTTAATAGTTTGTTTAAATTTTCTGCTTCTGAAGTTATACATAAATTAATTATTATGAGTAATGTGCACTTGCACACTAAATACAATAAGCATATGATTGCACATACATATGAACATACATTCATTCATCTTCATACAGAAGTTTATAGTTACAATAAAATTAAGCGCGGACTCCGTGTGGCGTCAGATTCGGCCGTTACGGTGTTTTCGAGAATGACTCCACGCCGTACCAATTTAATAGACGTTGTCACGTCAATAAAGTAATGTATAACATTTATATTTTTATTACGTTGCCGTGTGGCGTCAGATCGGCCGTTACGCCGTTCGTGGACTCCGTGTGGCGTCAGATTCGGCCGTTACGGTGTTTTCGAGAATGACTCCACGCCGTACCAATTTAATAGACGTTGTCACGTCAAAATAGATAGATAGATAAGACTTTATTTCCACTTGACTTCATCACACACAAATACAAAGGACTTAACATTATACAAACTTAACAATTACACAAAACAAACTAAATTGTGTGCGCTGCAGAAGTGCAAAAGGGTCGTAGCTCTGTGACTGAAATTTACTCACATCAGGATGTGAGCAAAGCACATGGCTACCGATTCGCTTACATGTTTTATCCCTACTTTACAATATTTTCTGCCTTCCAACATCTCCATCCTACCTTAAATCTTTGTTCTCTTTTCGATCCCATTCGTCATGTCGTGCTTTGCGTTCTAATTTTAATCTGACTCTTGATATACCATCCCGAAGTACCGATTTCTTTTCATACTTCTTTTCGGCTGATGCCGTCCGGTTATGGAACTCTCTCCCTGAGAGGAGAGCACAAACGCTGGAGTAATTTAAGAATCAAGTCCGTGTTCACTTCCTGTCAAAGATTCCTCAACTTAAACTACTTATAGCCTATTGTCCTGTCCAATTACTGCACCCATCCTCTATTTAAATCTCCTTTTAATACTAGGTCCAAGGTTGCCTAGAAAAGATTGCTGTTTAGCAATAAGGTCGCCTCTTGTAGATTTGCTGTTTTTGCATATATTCGTTGTTTTCTTTTTTCTTTTTTATCTATGATTTTGTTTTTGATGCACAATAAAGAGTTATGTTTTAATACAGCTTATACATCAGACTTTAACAAAACAACTTCAATTTACCACTTTGAAAGTGTCTCTAGCGCAAAATATTCAGTTCACAGAATACATCAAGGTACCAAGTTTCAATATCTTATAGTTTCGGAAAAATGTATCTGTGTCACACGGACGGACAGACAGACAGTCAGACATGACGAATCCATAAGGATTCTGTTTTTTCCATTTGGCTACGGCACCTTAAAAATATCGATATAAACTACCAAATTAGTACGTGATGCAACATCATTAGAAAAATTGCCATGTCGATCTGCCGACTACTGTACTTTTGTATGTTCTGTGTCTCACCTTACTAAAGAACAACAGAACATGTCTGCTGTTTCCTTTGAAAGGCAATATAAGCGTAAAATTACTAATTCATGTGACGGACATCTTGTCTCAGATGTCGGCAACGTACACTGAACCTGGACCTTGTAGAGAGCTATTTCACATAAAATGTAACTTAAACATAGTATAGATCTAAGAACGCCTCCGCCGACACAGTATAGTGTACACTCCATATAGTCAACTTTTATTTATTCATATTATATTCAATCATTTATTGCCAAACCATAATGTAATACATAAAACTAGCTGTTCGTTCTTGGGGAAATGTATATCTATGTTTAACAAACTTCCGCAAAGTGTCATTGATTTGCCTTTATATAAATTTAAAATCCATATCAAAAAGACACTCATGAGTAAAGGTTATTATAGAGTAAGTGACTATCTAAATGATCACACTATTTGGGAATAGGGACACTATTCATAGAGCCATGTTTGGTAACAACATTATTTATAATATTGTATTATTTTTATATGTGTATGTAAACATACATACGACTGTAATCGTATTAGGTATGATTGTATCTTATACTATATTGTATTTTTATATTATATTATTGTAATTATTAACATTGTAAAGAGGAGATAAAAAATAGACCTTCAGAGTTTCTTGCCTGTTCTTCTCGAGAAGGCTCTCCCAATTTCCGAACAGGTGTCGAGTCAATTTTTTTATTTTTTTCTTTTTTTTCCTTATTCGTACGTACGGACAAGGTTTTTGTTTTTTTTTTTAAGCTTTGTTTTTTTGTTTTGTCTGTTGACGTCAATAAGTGCCTGTAAAGGTCTATGTTGAATAAAGATTATTTTGATTTTGATTTGATTTGATAGATGTTACACAAATACAAATTAAAGACCAATGTTATGGACCCTGTCGGGCACGCAATATAAGGGTTAGAAGAGAGGAAGTATATAATATTATTCACTTAAAGCAAAATTACAATTAAAATAATTAAATTCATATTAAAATTAACATAATTAAACTAATATTACAATTTATTATTATAATTAAATTCAGTTTTCAGTGAGTATTAATATTTTTGGTATATAGTATTATATTTTAAATTAATAAACATTATTAGTTTTGAATAATTAAAGTATGTATTATCGTTAAAATATTCTTAATATTGTAATAGCACTTACTAATTAAGGAATTTTTCAATTTATTTATAAACTATCGACCCGCCCCGGCTTCGCACGGGTGCAGTGAAAAAATGGTTATGGTGGGTTATCCCTAAGAGATAGACATATACCATCGCGGACTTTTTTGTGGATTTTTGTAAGTTGTACAATACTGTAGTACATTATTTTGGTCTATCTCGTAGGGTTCAGCCAGCGTTTGCAATATAAGCGCAAAAAAACGTGCTTATTTACGACATCACATTAGAAACCTTTAAATTTATCAGTGTTTCTCTACTATATTATGCATTTATTATACATACAAACCTTCCTTAAGAATCACTCTATCTATTAAAAAAAACCGCGTCAAAATCCGTTGCGTAGTTTTAAAGATCTAAGCATACATACGGACATACAGCGAAAGCGACTTTGTTTTATACTATGTATTGATTAGGCAATTTATTATATATGAATAGCTAAGACGGTACACTGGTAGCACTTTCAAATTCAGAATTGAAATATATTGTATCAAACGCTAGGGTTCTATGACAACCCACAAGGTGATAACGAAACAAAACTTTGGGGGTCCATGAAATGAAAACGGGGGTTCACGATAATGGCTCGCAACATACACCGATAGTACCTATAGTACCTATAAAGTAAAAAAAAATATTATAAATGTACATAAAAATGTTTAAGTTGTGCGATGTAAGCATTCAATATGAGGTAAGTAGGGAGTCTACGCAAAACCGAAAAACATGGCAGAGGGTCTACAACACAAAAAAGTTCGGGAACCTCTGATCTAGATCATATCTCAATAAATGTGCGTGTTCGAGCCTACCACAACACAAAAAAAAACACACTACAGTATTGCCAACAGCAGACAATTGTCTGTAACAATAGATCCCACCTCTCCGTCCTGACTGTAGAATCGTGTAAGGCAGGTTCGCAGGGCGCAGGGCGACGACCGGCCGTCTGGAGGGCGCTGCAGCCTCAGCCTGACATTCAGCCGGGGGGAATATTCGGGATGACGTGCCAAGGCCATCCAGGGACCTGCGATAACTTTCCATCGCCCAACTGGCTCTTATCCTGTATTAAATTTATTATTTGTTTACGACTTAAAAATTTCTTCTAATATCAGACGCAGACATAGACAAATTTGCAAACATGACACACAAATACGATAACAAAATTTTTAAAAAGACACATTTTATTTTACATTTGTTGTCAACAATATCAAACACTCAGAAATAACGGTTTATTTATTTAAAGCAATGGAATACTAGCGTGACTTTTATGACTTTCACTCTTCCCGACTGACTGAATAATACAATACAATATTTCCTACCGTTCAAAACTAAAGTTATGCTCGCTCAGTCCCTTTTACTTCCTATTCTCGACTACGCTGATGTCTGTTACTTAGACGCAACCGAAGAGCTACTTAATAAGCTAGAGCGCCTTCAAAATTTAGCCATTCGCTTTTTATTCAGTCTGCGTAAATTTGACCACGTGTCTGATTATCGTAAGCAGTTAGGGTGGCTACCTATTCGCTTGCGTAGAAATCTACACATGCTTTCCCTTGTGTACAAAATTCTCCACTATCCCCAGTTTCCAACTTACCTTCGAACCCGTTTTAAATTTTGTGCCGAAAGCTCCCGCCCCAAGCGATCCTGTGTTACTAAAAATGTCCTTGAAATTCCTAAGTCCAATTCCGTATTTTTTCAAAAATCCTTTTCCGTTCGTGCTGCCAAGCTGTGGAATAGTTTGCCCGCTTCCATTCGTGAGAGACCATCCCTTACATCTTTCAAATGTCTTCTGAAAGAGTACTATCTGTCTAATTAATTGTATTAAATTATATAATTATTATATATATGTATGTATGTATATATGTATATATATATATATATGTATATATATATATGTATATATATATATATATGTATATATATATATATGTATATATTTATTTATGTGTAAGTATGTATTTGTATATATATGCTTAATGATGTGTAAATCTGAATAGGTTAAACACTTAATTACCCCTGCAATTTTAACGTCTTGCACCACTATTTGGGTGGGCTGGAAGAGATCGCTTTTAGAGATAAGTCCGCCCTTGTACACTATAAATAACAATAATTTTCATTTTTTTTATTGTACAATAAAGTATTATATAAATAATGTCGCTGACCAAGTCATATCTAATCATTGCACCTTTTAAATCAAATGTGCAACTGTGTTCCGCCACGTGGCTCCCAGTGCTGCCATCTATTGGATAATGTTACAAACAGAAAAGAGACAGTAGTCAAATCCGCAATCTATCATCATGGTATAACCTCAAGCATGAGAAGTAGGATTGCATATTTACATCACAATGACTGCGTACAATAATTAAGGTTTTAACACATGTTATGTGCCTCAGCAGTAAACAGGTACCGGCTCAACATTATGCTCCACATAGCGTGAAGCGCTTATATTCTGCCGAATCCGTTTAAAAGCTTAACAGCATACCTATAAGTATCTCGCATTTTAGCTATTACTTCTCAAAATAATTGATATAAAGACAGTGTTATGTCTAGAGATCGGATAATCGGATGCATATTTACCTAAAGTTAATTTTTGGCTCACAAATTATGGAAGCGGCTTTTTAAAATACATTTTGTTAAATAAAAATCCCGGGAAAGTACGGGACTGCAAATTTAACGTAGTGATATTGTTTGAAAATTACTAAATTAGCACATGGTATTTATTTTCAAAAGACCGAGACTCCGGGTTCATTTATACAACTATGCATACGCATTTACATGAAGTTTAGTTTCAGTTCCCCGTGCGATTTATGAATGTACGATTTATTACATGAAGAGTGTTATACGAAAGTAGTGAGCTAGTTTGACTAAAACAATAATCAATTAAATGATTGAATAAAAAAACAGAAATGGTGCCCAGGCGTAAGTATGGTCTAGTATGAGTTAACTTCCGATTTAATGAGTGTGAATTCCGAGATTTTTATTTATGGAAATAAAAATAAAAAGACAGTTCCATACTTTGTCAAAAACTAAACTAGGTAAATAAATAAACATCCGGCTATCCAATTCCGCAATCCCGGGATTTTTATTTAACAAAACAATAAAAAGCCGTTTCCATACTTTGTCTTAAACTAACTTTAGGTAAATATGCATCCGATTATCCGATCTCTAGTTATGTCCTATAGCTTACTACTATGGGGGCCGACTGCTAGCATAGAAAGTATTTTTGTTCTTCAAAATAAAAAGCAGTCCGCGCTATTTATAATTTACGAGCAAGGGATTCTCTTACAGATTCATTTAAAGAGATTTATGTGTATAAAAAATGTAAAACATTTCATACTAATTTTCCATTGCATAATTTAAACACAAGAAATAAAAATAAAATTGCCGTTCTAACGTACAGGCTACATAAAACTAGAGGTTCGTTTATGGGCAAATGTATAAAGGAGATATTTTTTTCTTGTATGGAGAATAGGCCCACTACAAAATGTAACGTTTATTAATGAGACATACGTTAAATAATTTCTTATTAACCCTAGATATTATAAGGAACATTAGATTGTTTTTATCTAACGGAAATATTGAGAAATCAATTAAAACATGAAGTTTAAATAACCTAAAAATTCTTAGTAGTTAGTAGCTTTATTTTGATTTGTAATCAAATTGTTTTTACGTAAATGCTATTTAACACTTTTTTATTCTTGAAAAATACAATCTTCTTTGGCCACTACCAAACGCCCGAAATCGTATTATTTTTTTGCATTCTAAATACTGAATACGGGAAAGAAAACGAAATCAAGCCGTAGGAAACGTATTAACACAGAATTCGGTTGAAAACAAACCGACGTCAATTGGATGTCAGTGTAGGTACTATTCTGTCTTCTTATGGAAAGTGACTTCATGAATTATCAATATTGAAGTCATTTTCCAAATTGACGACTCTGTATCTATTTAATACAGGGAAAAAAAACAGCCCTTGCTGAGTTTCTTGCCGGTTCTTCTCAGTACAAGGTCTCCCGCCGTAGATTTGCGAACCGATGGCGTAGCTTTTCGACATTCACAAGTGCTTGTAACAGCCCAGACTGAATAAATGATTTTGAATTTGAATTTGAATTTGAATTTGTCGCTGTCACAAATGATGACGCGTTCCGTTTCACGACAATACTGGACTGACGAACTAATAGTTAAAATAATCTAAAATAGTATTAAAATAATTATTGAGAGTTCAATACTTTTAAATAAAATAAAAAAGAAATAATACACTATCCTTTATCTATTATTATATTTATATTTTATTTGTATATATATATATTAAATCATCTTTCATGTTGATTTAAAAAACGTTAGTTCCTTTACCTCAAATGTCAAAAGTCATTACTAAGTTTAATTAATTGATTTTATTATTCCCGTTTCATTTTTACTCATAATATCGTGCAATTGCTTTTAATAATAAATTGATATGTTAGAGTTCAGTAATATCAATAAAAGTTTCCGTTTTCTAGGGGGCCTAAAAAAATTATCTCCCTTTTATAACAAGATTCCACATAGTGTAGCTGATTGCCTTTTTATAAGTTCAAGGTACATATTAAAAACACGCTAATGAGTAAGGGCTATTACAAAGTCAATGATTATTTAAACGATGTCAATGCTTGGTGTTGATTTGAAGACATTACATTCTAAAGTGTAAATATTAGTTTTCCCGTATAAATTATAAACACATATGTACGTTGTATGGTAACGATATAAAAACTTTTGTTAAAGCTGATAAGTTTCTTGCGCCTTCGGAAAAAAAAAAATTGGACGATTCAAAAGAGTTTTCTATAAAGTCATATTTGAATAAATTTAATTTTTGATTTTCATTAATCTTGTCATAAGTTAGCAACGTACACGATGATGTGTGATGCTGCGAATCTCACTGGAACCACATTTACTATAGGCACCTATAGTAATTACTATCAGGTACGCAGTCTGCATTACCGATACAGTGATATCATGCAGAAAATTATAAACATTCAGACAATTTGACGCGGATATTTTATATAAACACTAGCTTTCTGCCCGCGGCTTCGCCTGCGTGGAATTCGGGATTGGGTCTATAGAGGGTTAGGGGTCATAGCTTTTGCCCACGGCTACATATGCGCGGAAGTCGATTTACGGCGCGAAGTTTTATCGCGCTTCCCGTGGGACTATCCGTTTTTCCAAGATAAAAAATACCGCAAAACCTTGCTCAAGAATCACTCTATCTATTGATGAAAACCGCATGAAAATCTGTGCAGTAGTTTTTGAGCGAAGCCTTTATTGCGCATCCCGTGGAACCTGTCGATTTTTCCAGGATAAAAAGTAGCCTATGTTACTCGGGGATAATGTAGCTTTCCAAAGGTGAAAGAATTTTTGAAATCGGTCCAGTAGTTTCGGAGCCTATTCATTACAAACAACAACAAACAAATCTTTCCTCTTTATAATATTAGTATAGATTTCTTACACTCACAATAATTTGCCTAACCCAAAGTAGCACTATAAGACTTGTGTTATGGGATCTAGGGTAACAGACAGACATATATTAATGACCAGCTAGTGCCCCGACTTCGTCTGCGCAGGATTAGTATTCCGAGTAACTTATATTATCGTGGCTTATATCTTTATAAATTGTAAAGTATATGTTATACTGATGTGTATATATTAATACTATATACTGATATTAGTATATACTGATATTAGTTAGATTTTTATAAAGCTTCATTAAAATGCTTCAGTAGTTTTTACGTGTGATTAACATACATCCATTCATAGAAATTTACGCGTTTATTATATAATTAGGATATATAGATATATTTTAAGCAGCTCTCTGAGGTCCCGGGTTCGATTCCCGGTGGGGGCAGATGTTTGTTCGATGAATGTCAGCATTTCTACCTTAGTCATGTTTGTTAATATATATTTCTATAAAATATATTTATATATGTGTATTTATCCGTTGCCCTAGATCCCATAACATATATATATATAATATATATTATATATATATATATATTATATATATATATATATATATATGAACATCTGCCCTCACCGGGAATCGAACCCGGGAACTCGAAAATGGTGACGCCTAGAAACGGGCGTACTAAATACTCGACCACAGAGGTAATTAAAGTTTATTTTAACAACCATATACATTTAAAAATACATATAAATTTCCCAATAGAATACAATAAACAAAACCAGCGTCTGTCATCTGAAAGTCGGGAGGCTGTTCGCTGGGACTTGACGAATCAGGGATACGACGTTAGCAAGTTACGACATGCCTTTGACGGGTGCAGCGATCACCGAACTTATAGTCTGGAGGTCGGAGCGACCTTCCCGGGGCTTCGGCCCGGTGCCCGACCCAGCCGGGGTCGCGGGCGAGACCTCTTTATTTCGGGACCTCAGACTCGCTCGGTTAAATCATACGCCCACTTGGGCGGCCGGGTGGAAAGACGTGTTTTGTCGTTGATTTTCATTTAAGTAATCAATGTGCGCGTTACATTTTGAAATGTTTCAGGGAGTTGCGTTTAATATAATTGCGTCTTATATAATTTTAAATTAGACATTCGAATGATTTTTATAAATATATTTTTTTTATTGTGTATTTAGGAGCGCCGGGGAGCCCGGTATCGGTGTTCCCATATACTAATGTGTTGTTCGAATTTCTAATTTCATATTTATCTGAGGCTCTGTATGTAATGTTATTAAAATATATATATGTATATATTCAGCCTTGACCTCCGTAACTTGGTGTAAGAAGATTATTAAAATATCTTATGATGTTTAAAATTTAATCTGCTTTTATAATGTTTGGTTGATAAAGTATTTGTTTTCAATGGAATGTGTGCTTTCTGTTAAACTGAATCTTTACTTAAAATGCTTTCTGTTAAAATGAGTGCGATAACTTTATTTCCTTAGAGAAACTCAGAGAGCAGATGTTTCTTAATAAATATAAAAACAGTTTTATAACTTACATTCTAATATCACAAAGTATCAGTGACATAGAAAAATTTACACATTTTAATGAAATTCGATCAATAAACCTGAGTATTCAAATGAATAATTTCCATTAGCCCGGGCGGGAGTAAACAACCGCCCTAGGTTGAGCCGCCCACCCTTGTCTTCTATTACACACGGTTGCCTCATTATGCTGATGTTGGGATTATATATTTTCATCATTATGGTTTAAATGTAAACTTTGCATTACAATAAAATCATTCTAATAACAATAAAAGGTTGTAATCGTGAAGTTTCAAAATTTGAAGTATTGTTTTCAATTATAAAATTTATTATTAAAAATTAAAATAATTTTTAATCAAGAAGCATCGACATGACTTCACAATTCAACGGGAAACATTTTGATGGAAAAAATCCAGCAAGAGCTATTTTTCTTCCTGTATTGTTACGAAGACTTCATTTACAAGCTGGCCTCAGATCTATGAAAAGTTTGATCCCAGCATTCTATTTAAAATTAAATAAATGTCAATTAAGATAATATGTACATAAACGTGTATATTTATATATATATTTTTTTTTTAAATAAATCAGTCAATAAATAGTTATAAGTGTATATAATATATGTATATAATATAGTATCCTTACTATATTATATATCCTTACTAATACTATAAATCGGAAAGTCAGTTTGTTTGTTCCGCTTTCACGCCGTAACTACTGAACCGATTGCTTTGAAATTTTGCAGACATAAAGATAAAAGTCCGGATTAAATTCCCGGATAAAAGGCTACTTTTTATGCCGGAAAAATCGACAGATCCCACGGGATGCGCAATAAAGGCTTCGCTCAAAAACTACTGCACAGATTTTCTTGCGGTTTTCATCAATAGATGGAATGATTCTTGAGGAAAGTTTTGTGGTATTTTTTATCTCGGAAAAACGGATAATGCCACGGGAATCGCGATAAAGCCTTCGCGCCATAAACCGACTTCCGCGCATATGTAGCCGTGGGCAAAAGCTATGACCCTTAACCCTCTATAGACCCAATCCCGAAATCCACGCGGGCGAAGCCGCGGGCAGAAAGCTAGTTAATAAATAAAATATGTTTATTAATACTATTCACTTAATTATTATAGGGCGGCTGACGTGAACAACTAGTGTAGGTCTTGACGTCCAATAGCATTTTTTAAATTATAAATTTGTAATATAAATGTTGTTGTCTACAAAATAGACTACCTCAACCGGCAGCGGGCGAGAACAGGCGCAACAAATATTTACTTAGAGAAACAAAAACGTATTGACCTAGGGCGGAGGCGGCGTCGCGGCGCCGAAGTGAACGGCCGCCCTAGGACGCGCCGTCCTTGCAAAGCCTTCCTTACCTTGACACCAACTTGTAGCCCACACGTCAAACTGAATACACCAAGAATTATCAAGCCTTGAGGGATTTCAATGAAATCTATTATTAGTGTCCTTAAACGATTTCTTTAAATTGAGTGCTATCTGTGGAAAATTTTCCAATAAATCTATTGATAATAGGATTTTGATCGTGCTTCTACAGAGTTTATTTATATACCTAATAATTATGAGACCTATTATGATCATATCATTCAAATTAACATAACACGTTCCAAATGTATATATAGAAGTAATATAATAAAAAAAAATCATTTAATTGTATTGGATAAGGCTGTTTTTGGATTTTATATTTATTTAAATTTATATGTTTTATTTTGTTAGTCATATATGCAAACAAGACCATCAGTGGCGCTATGTTCTCGCCACTGATTGATTCGGTGGGTAATTGGGCATGGGTCCGAGTTGATCCTGCTACGAGTAAGTACGAATGTGCTTCCCGTTTCTCGAATGTACGTTTTTCTAACGCTTCTAAGGTGATATCGTAAGGCAACCTGCATACACCTTGAAGAAATTATATAACGGGGTTGACTAAGATCTAATCACCCGAACATAGTTAGGGTAGGTTCGTACCCCTCGATGGGGAAAAAGAATGAAAATACACCAAGATTTACTTTTTATATCCAATTTTATGTGCTTAATTCCTGATTACATAAAGTCATAAACGATATCACGTCACGATAGAATTACCGATAACCTGTATAATTGATACAAAACATTTTCGATCGAGTTGAACGGTCGTCTTGTTTGTCAATATATGATATATATATATATATACCACGAAGTCTGTCGGGTCCGCTAGTATGATATAAAAACGTGGCAATATTGTTAGCCTTCTCGAAACAGTACCGTTCGATGACCACTTATGCCAGGCTTAAGTTTGTTTTGACAGATATCATCCCAACAGTTTTTTTATGGTATAGGACAGCAAACGAGCAAATGGATCACCTGATGGTAACCGATAACCGCTGCCCATAGACACCCGCAACACCAGAGGAGTCACTGATGCGCTGCCGGCCTTTAAAATGGGAATATGCTCTTTTTTGAAGGTTTCGAAATACTGCAGGCGAAAATTCATTCCACAGTTTAGTAGTGCGTGGCAGAAAATTCCTAGAAAAACGACCTGTGGTGGATGGATGCGGTCCAGGGTGAGAAGCTGGTACTGGGGAGCCGCTGCCCAAATCTGTCATAAATGTCAAAAATGTCATAGTTTTCGATGACATCTGTCAATATAGTCTCCTTAAACTGTGAAGACTTCATTTATAGTTTGTTGATTTTGATGTCAAGGTTCTATTTACTGTTTCTATTTTGTCTGAAATTAAAAAAGTGATGAATAAAAGACAGGCGATGATTCGTTTTTTTTGTCGTACTGAAGATAAATTATTTTTATGTAATGAGATACCGTTAAAATGTAAGATTACATTTTCCCGTGTAAGCAAACGTTGATGTAAAGATCTATAAGTAGGCAAACAGCCGCAGAATAAGAATAATCGTACTTCCCGCACTTGGAATTCTCTGCCTGCGTATGTGTTTCCTACATCCTATAACATGGGTTCCTTCAAAAGAGGCGTGAAAAGGCATCTTTTGGGCCGGCAGTGATAGGGCAGGTAGGAGAGTGGATCTGTCATCTCATTTGGGCCTCTTTTACCGCTTAACATCAGGCGGGAGGAGGTCATCTGCCGCGCCTAGCATATAAAAAAAATAATAATAATAATCTTTATATGAAATATAGAAAGTAAAGGAAAGAAAGAAAAACATTTATTCACAATGACACATACAATACATAATCCATGTAATAAAACATAAAAATGTGCCACGGAAAAGTATATCGACTCAGCATGATGTCTATCGGAAAGCTTTTGAAAATGATTATTCCTTATTACCTGATGGCGATGGTTGATGAAAATCGGGCGCCGCCCGCCCGCTCTCACCTGCCCACCGTGATCCTCTTAACGCCCGCATTGTAATATAATAAAATGACGACGTACGATAGAAGGGAAACTCTTGAGATGTTTCGACTCGGTCCAGTATCGATATACTCAAATCGATATATCGTATCTCACGAAGTAACAGAGCCTTGCAGTACTGTTTAGACGAGTATCTTTAAGTTACTGATTCTTACATAGATAACTTTTCAAATTTAATATTATATAATTAATTAATATGGAAATAAAAACTAAAAAGTTTAATTCGTAAATTGAAAGTAAGTTGATCTATGAGCCGGTTCTCAGCTCCGGCTCACATGAAGTGAACTGTGAGCTGATCTGCGACTCAAAGTGTTTCCTTGAGTATCTAGAGTTTTTTTTTCTTACCATCTACATTGAAAAGTGACACGAACTTGAAAAAACAGCTGATACAAAATATTATAACTTATCTTAGCATAAAAGAAAAAAGCACATGAATTTTCCACTAGTTTTCGATCGATTCAATTCGATACAACATATTAAAGACAGAATCCAATACTAAAAGTGATTGGTATCGAAATAAAAGTATATAGTACCTATTCGTATTTGCAATTAAGAGAAGACGCGATTATTATTAGAAGTATTTGCTTACGTATCTGAAAATCTCTACTTATTTGAGTGATGCGTTATACATTTCGGAACAGTAGGTCTACTTTTGAAATTAGTTCCATAACTACTATTTTAAGACAATTTTACGACAATTACGATACCACTGACTGATAAATATTATATATAATATAATATATTATATGTTCGTCTAGGCAAGTGGTCCCCAAAGAGATCTATATCGACCCCTAGGGGTCTGTGACAACCTGTGTGACCTGTGTGACCTGTGTGACCCCTGCTAGGGGTCTACGTCAGCGAAAATAAAATTATATATGCATACATACATATACTCGTCGGTTACGGATACTCTTGACCTGACCTTCCTTCAACATATCATTGTTCGATCCAAGTATGTTCGTCTAGGCAAGTGTCCCCAAAGAGATCTATGTCGATCCCTAGGGGTCTGTGACAATCTGCTAGGGGTCTACGATAGCGAAAATAAAATTATATATGCATACATATATATACTCGTCGGTTACGGGTACTCTTGACCCGACCTTCCTTCAATATATCATTGTTCGATCCAAGTATGTTCGTCTAGGCAAGTGTCCCCAAAGAGATCTATATCGACCCCCAGGGGTCTGTGACAACCTGCTAGGGATCTAAGTCAGCCAAAATATAATTTGGGGGTCCACGATAATGGATCTCAATATACACTAGTACCTATTTATCTTCTAATATAAAGACATATGTATACATTATGAAAGTACCTTGTTTTTTTTTTGTTCCCCTGAGGAAAATGCATTAAATTGCATACCCCGGCTGTGGCGAGCCGGCGGTTATGTGGGGCTCTCCTCCCCAGAAGGAACGGCCTACCCACTAAAAACCTCAGATGGGATGGCCTTCCTCAGGCATGTAGGGAGCCCCCGGGAACGTCAAGCTACTTCCGGGAACCCCCAGAAAAAACAAAAAATATGTATCTATACTCTATACTAATATATAAAGCTGAAGAGTTTGTTTGTTTGTTTGTTTGAACGCGCTAATCTCCGAAACTACTGGTGCGATTTGAATAATTCTTTTTTTGTTGGATAGTCCATTTATCGAGGAAGGCTATAGGCTAAATAACATTACGCTATGACCAATAGGAGCAAAGACAGAGCGGTAAATGTGTAAAAAACGGGGAAAATTATTCATTTTTGAAGGCTTTCTTTGCGTGCGCTGCGAAAACGGTTCAAGATACACAAAAAATATGTATGAAAGAATTATTCCTCTATACATGATCTAAAAAAAAGTCCGCGACGGCATATGTCTATCTTTTAAGGTTTAGTCACAATGACCGTTTTTATGGTACCAAATTTGGTCGAAATAATTTGTTTAAGTTGTATCAACATAATAATATTAATCTTTATTCAAATATAAATATAAATATGTTGTTGGTTAACCAAAAATCTGCCGGAAGTCACTATTCCACGCGGACGAAGTCGCGGGCAAAAGCTAGTATGCTTATAAAATTTTGTAAGTTGTAGAATGTAAGCTTTCAATATCAGGTAAGTTAGGTAAAATCAGGCGGTCTACCCAAAATCGATAAACGTGGCAAAGGGTCTACGACACAAAAAAGTTTGGGGACTTGTAGTCTAGGTCGACCCCTACCAACGGGTCTATTCATGTTTGCCTTATGAATTTGTTTCGTCAGTCGTCTCTCGTCATTCCTTCTACGTGTACAAACCACGTTCAACCATCAACATCAACAACCATCTCCTTTTCAACAAGCATTTCCTTCTCGATGTCTGTCACTACACCTTCTTTCACACCGCACATTTCTCTTATCACACTATTACTTTATTTATCCCTCATCGTCACTCCAGTCATTCCCGTCAAAGCTATCATTTCCACTGCAATCAATTATACACGCATATTAACTTGTATTAGAAATCCATACTAATATTATAAATGGGAAAGTGTGCGACGATTTTTTACGTGAAGATAGTTGAAGGGATGAAGAGTAACATAGGCTACTTTTTATCCCGGAAAAATCGTCAGATCCCACGGAGTGCGCAATAAAGGCTTCGCTCAAAAACTGCTGCACAGATTTTCATGCGGTTTTCATCAATAGATAGAGTGATTCTTGAGCAAGGTTATGCGGTATTTTTTATCTCGGAAAAACGGATAGTCCCACGGGATGCGCGATAAAATCTTCGCGTCATAAACCGACTTCCGCGCATATGTAGCCGTGGGCAAAAGCTATGACCCTTTACCCTCTATAGACCCAATCCCGAAATCCACGCGACCAAAGCCGCGGACAGAAAGCTAGTACTCAAATAAGCTCGTAGCTTAACAAATCGCAATATAGTATAGCCACACAAATCCACCCGCCCGCCTTCCAAGCGTCGCGCCTTCAATGGAAAATTCCCAGCAAATTCCGTTAATCAGTGCAGCTGACTCGGTTTATCACGAGTCATCTTATTCGAAAGGTCAGAACTTTGCGGCAAAAGGTGGAGCTGGTACGAAAAATGATGTTGAGGGTGGTAAAGATATACCTGATAATTTATACTTTCCTTTCATTTGTAACTTAGTCATTAAATCTTCAAATTTAAATTGTATGTTAATAAATATATATAAAGAATATTAAATTGTGTTAAATAAACATAAAACATAAGCGTGAGTGCGTAGTGTTTTATATTAAAAAATAAAACTTCGAAAAAAAACAAAACAAAATCACTTGAGATGATAAGTAACTAAAAGTTCTTTAAATTAATGCCAGAGTAGTGATGTTTAATAGAAGTATTTTAGGACTATTCGCTTTTAATTCTTTAATTTTTACAATTCAGCTCTTGTGTAAGTTTTTTCTTGCTTTCACTCACATGCAAATGATTAATAATAATCCTTATTTACTCGCACGTAAGGTATAGGATATTAAAACAAGGAGGCTATATAATAATAATTTTAACAACAAATGCAACCTAATAATATACTCTGATAATTAAGCTATTATTTGTATTATTACAAATAACAAATTTATTCTCCCGCTGATTTTAGATATATTTGAGCTGATAAGACAAAATGTTATTTTTGTTTTCAAGCATTGAAGATATATCTAAATGTCAAAAAATATTATATATACTCGTAAAAAATAATAGATTGCGTAAAGTAGTATTTTTGTAATCTTCTTCATAAAAATATCTTCTTTTAAAGATTGAAGCAATTTGAGTTTCAACATTTTGTAAGGGTGAAGACTTTTCACCCTTACAAAATATTGAAACTCACCTCTTTATTTAAATAATATATAAACACAGAATAAATACAATTCATTTTAATTACATTTCAAATATTAATTTTCTTATGTATTATGATTAATCCTTGTCTTATTCCCTTCTAATTAAAGTTAGAAACAGTGAGTGAATCTCGGCGATCAAAGGCTCGTGTTTGTAAAATCCACTGTATTTTAAACATTTTACGTATTCACCATGTTAATATTACGTAGCAGACGCTACATCTGGTAAGTGATTATCAAACACCACCTAATGTCTACGAACTCTGCCCGCCTGTCACCTTCAAATGTGATCAAAAGTCAACCTTATCGTGGGGGCACGACGGAGGTGGAAAGAGGAAATTTTGGGCGGCCGTGGCGCGTAGCTCGTAGCGCGTAGACGCTACGGGTCTACGCCCCGCCGCCCGGGCGCCTGTAACGGGCACCTGTGCCCTTGTAAAGTCTATTATCGGCTCGAGATCAACTTAAAAATTATGTTCCGAGTAATTTTATTTGATTAACGCCGTTTAGACGTATTTTTGAAGTGGAAAGTTTGGTAACACGGTAATTTATTGTAATATTATTACAACAAATTACCGTGATACCAAACTTTCCACTTGAAAAATACGTTGTAGTCTATGTTAAAAATATAAATAATAATAATATTTTTACCACAGTGCGGTAAAAACACAGTTACATAAAAAAGTACAAATAACAAAACCTAACCTCGAACAATAGAAAAGTAAACTATAAAGTTTTGATAGTTTCAATTAATAATAAGTGAGATGGTAGTAATAACAAAACTCTTGCTTTAATATACCAACATTTCAAACCTATTTCATTGGCTATTTAATATATCGACTATATTGTGTCCAACTCTTTGTTTTGTATGTGAAACTTTATCACGCAATTCTTTCCAAAGTGAAGTTGGTAGAAATTGCCTCTTGCGCTAATAAGTTTTAACACCTTATTATTATATAATAAATCCTATTGTTTTGATTGAATATTATGACATTAAAAATATAGTGATATTTTGTAACATTATTGCATTGAACAAATAAATATTTTTTTACACTTACACCAATTAGCTTAACCCAAAGATCAAGGGTAAAGTATACACATACATATATTTATTATACATATATAAATATTTATGATATAAATTACTATGACTTAGGAAAAAATGCTCGCCGGGACTCGAACCCGGGATCTGAGTGATGGCGACACCTTGGAACTGGTTCTAATGACTAAGTAAAAATAAATGTTAAACAAAAAACCGTAATTCACAAATTGCTGTAATTATCTACTATATTGTATATATATATATGGAAATATTATGTAACATTATAACGATTAAACAAAACGTATGAGGCGTCGACGCCCTGCGCAACTAGCAAAAAATTGTGCTCCGTCAAAATTCGATTGAGTTACCTGGCTGGAGTATTTATATCCCGAGCCCAGGCGGGGGCGGCGCCCGCCCTGTCCTCCCGGGTGCAATGAACGACAAGGTCGCTTGCATACCAGCGAGACACTAATGACTCAACATTACTTCACTTGCGCCCAAAGAGCCCTAACTAGAAACGCTACTAGTTTTCATGTTCGTATTTTATGCGTTACTGACGAGTTAGGGCATAGTCGAGGGATTTCATTTACTTTGTAATAGCTCTTTATGTACTTCTGTGGAGTAGCCATGTTTGCGCTGGTTATTTGTGGGTGGCTAGATATGCCTTTATGACTACTTCGAGTACATTATAAATTAATTAAACACGGATTAACAAAGTGTTTGAAGCCTGAAATGTACACTGTAAAAAGATCCTTTGAACTGTCTTTGTAGTTATTTTAAACCGCGACTTTGTCTGACATAGGATTATTATTTCGAGTAGTTATTTTAATGTATGTAAGTTTCATTAAAATTTATTCAGTAGTGTTTACGTCAATGTATAACAAACATCCATCCATACAAACTTTCTAGTTTATATTAATTAATTTAATATATTAGATGTTCTAAGCTAGAACTTGTTTTTTTTTGCTTTACGAGTACAATGTATAATATGTGTATATGCAATGCATGGTATGTGTAGATGTAATGCAATGCATGGTAATTACTTTATAACCGGCTTACCCATTATGCTGTATGACTTGCACACAATAAAAAACATCCGAATAAAATATAGTAATGAGCACCATACAGCGATTTTCTCGCTAAGTTTCGTTCGCAACTGAAATTACTGGTCTTTTCAAGTACGCAGAAGCTCTAGTATTCTTTTCTCCCATTCAACGTTCCATATAACCCCGTATATCCTACTTACCTTCGCCAACGTTTTGAATTTGCCCTTCCTCCGAATGTACCTTAGGGATCATATATTCATATCCTTCTTAGGGTTCCATCTAATGTTTTTCGTACCTATGTGTTTATTAACATATTTAATGCGGTCAAAGTGTGCCTTCAATACGTGACATTCCTTACCTACTCTTGCTGCTTAAGAGGAATATCAAAGAAAACAAAACCAACAAAGATGTTGGTTTTGTTTGGAAAATATATTTTTATATCTATTTATATATATTACGTTTATTTATTGACAAACTTTGTAGTCTTTCAGCTTTTCTCCAATCACAAGTAGATTGGGAAAAATATATATTAGAAATGAGCTCAATCTTTTATATGTTCTGCCGTCTTGTATTTTCTCGATTTATTATTTTTGTGTACACACAGCACCTCATCAGAGTGTACATATTGACTCTTATACAGCAGTTATATCGCTGCTATCTCTAGTGACAAAGATAGAGAAAGGGATGCTTAGATGGTTCGGCCATGTTGAAAGAATGAATGAAGGAAGATTAACGAAAGAGATACACAAGGTAAGAATGATAGGACAAATCGGTGCAGGTCGACCTAGGCGGACATATCTCGATCAAATCGAGGATGTCCTAAAGAAAGGCCGGGTCAAGAGTACTCACAAGCGACGAGCATGCATGAAGACGCTCATGAAAGTGGAGGAAGCAAGAGAAGTGTGCCAGGATCGTAGCAAGTGGAGAGAGGTGGTCTCTGCCTACCCCATTGGAAACAAGGCGTGACATACATGTATGTATGTATGTTATATCGCTCGTAATACCTGTTTTCGTAATGAAACTGTAAATGCTTATAACAAAAAAATCAAAAACATGTAAATAACTGAGTCTTATACAAACTTATTATAGATTTTGTTATACCGATATTTTCTTATATATAGCACTTTAATACACAATTAGACATAATGTAAAATATACAAGAATGAATATGTACAATTGTGGAGTTAACTCTAATAGAGATCTCTTCTAGCCAACCAAATCGGACGTCTTGATTGAAATGGCCGGGAAAGCTTTATGTGCAACTTTTGTTATAATTTAATAATATTTTACATTTAAAACAATAAATGCATAATGACAGTGCTTATACATGATTTTAATAAATAAATACATACATATACAGACATATATATACTCTGACTCTCAACCAATTCATAAACAGTATTTCAAAGCATACACATACAGTATCACACACATAATCGCGCATAAATCAACAATCATCATATTATGCATTGTACTCGTACGGTCGGCCAAGAAAGTGGTCTACCAGTTTTGACAAAATTTCATATGTGAGTAAAATAGCGATAAGGTTAAACTCCTGTACTTATTACCTTTTTAAGATTATGCAGAGTGATGACATTTAAACCTAAAATAATCTGACATCTATTAATCTGTCAATTTTGTCAGAATATTTTTGCACGGGAAAATCAACTCTGTTACTTTATAGCGCCCGAATGATTTTCAACCTTAGGGTGGTAGACCACTTTCTTGGCCGACCGTACCTAATGTTCTTATCCACACGATTAGTTTTGATTCGTCTGCTTTTGTTTGTAACTCCATATTTAATGTATTTTTAATATAACAATAATAGGCTTGTATCCACTATGAACAAATCTGATGCATTAGGTTGCATAACTATTAAGATGATCATTTAATTATGAAAAAGCAAAGTTTTATAAAATAATAACTTTTGATTATTTATATTTTTATAAAATAAAATTGCACAAAATAAATCATAAGTCACGTGACAGCAAACACCAATTAAAAAGTGTTACGTCACGCCGTGCGAAACGTCAAAGTCAAAATGTCATTCCCAAGTGTCTTGTGGAAGTGCGAAAAAGAATGGGCATCATTCCTTCTCGCGAGTGTTAGCCACTTTTTACGTATCTGCTGATTGTTTGGCACGTATATAAATAATTTTTTTGGTGTTTTATACTTGTGCTTGTACACTGGGGCACTATGCAGTACTTGTAATACGATGAATCCATTTTTTATTAAAATAACTTCACAATACCGAATATTCCGATACTAAAACAGCTGTGTTTTGCACGGCGTGACGTCATTCAAGACGCCATGACAGTCATGAGCGTTTTTGATGACTAATGTCAAATATTTAATTAAATGCAAAATTATTCTTATAAATAAGCATTTTTTTTCAAAAATAATAATTATTTTGTATAGAATAGGCATCAAGGTATATTAGTATCTAACTACTGAAATTTAGGCAACAAGCCGTTTTTAATGTCTGTGTATGTTTTTTAAGTGCGGCTTATAAACAAATATATATGCTGTTAAGTTTGCTAGAAGTATAAATAAATAAATAAACTACTGACTTCTGACGCAGACAGAAGATAAGGTTACATAAATATTTACATGTTGTAACACGTCATATTTGATATAATTTGGAATATGTTACATGATTTTATATTCAAATTTTAAATATTATAATAAACACAATGACAATTGTTACTATTTTGTTTTGTTACTATTTATTGTTAGTTCCGTTGCCGAATGGCAAGAAACGAAACCCTATGGATTTGTCATGTCTGTCCGTCCGTCCGTATATCACAGCCACTTTTTCCGTAACTATAAGAGCTATACTGTGGAAACTTGGTAAGTAGATGTTGATTCGGTGAACCGCATTAAGATTTTCATACAAAAATAGAAAAGAAAAACAAATTTTGGGGAGTGCTTAGAACTGAAACTCAATTTATTTTTCATCAAACCCATACATTTTGAAGACCTATCCATAGATACCCCTTCTATGGATAGGTCTTCAAAATAGGTTTCTAATACAATTTTTTCCAAACTGAATAGTTTGCGCGATAGACGCGAAAATGTGTGCCCCCCCCCCCCCCCCAACTTCTAAAATAAGGAATGATAATGTAAGGATATATAAGATTGATGTACATACCATGCAATCTTCCATCGAAAATTGGTCTGAACGAGATCCAGTAATTAGTTTTTTTTGGTAATTTCTAATCAATACTTAATACTCGAGTCTTAATACAAAGCATAATTATAACGAACGATACGTCATTTAGTGCTAGTAACAATAACTGATAAATATCTCGCCGATTGATTGTACCGTGTCGGCGGAACACGGCCCGGCGGCGTACCGCTTAGCTCCCGTTGCGTAGCAACGACCCCGACAACATACGCCACAGAGCCCCTAGAATTCGTGTCAAATTTGAGCAGACTTATTTGATATTTCATTTAAAAGCAGAAGGTACCAGTGACCTCAATCCGAAAATGGGCTGACACCCACCTCTGGTCAATGCCGAGCCGCGCCTGAACACGGGAAAATTTCAACTAATAACTTTATACTTCTAATAAGGTATATAAGTCATAACGTTGGTAATTGGGGCGTGCAATATCCGCTTCCTCGTTGAGTTCAACATAGCAACGTAAAAATGTATATGTGCCGAAGAAAATTCCAGATTTGTATATGGCCCGGGCAACAATCCTTAATTGTCTGTCATTAATATACCGCGGGATAGAATCGATAAGGGAACAAGTATTTTCCGCTCCAACTCTGCGATCTCGATTGATATTAGCTTACATCGCCATTGTTTTATTCTCCATTAGTTCTAACTTGAAACACAATGTTTCATTAATTAGGATTGAGATCCATGCCGCAAGTTGATTTACTGGACGGGGTTTTTATTATAACTCTTTTTTTTAAAGCCATGTTTAGAAATATACTTTAGTTCAAAATTTTATTTTTATTTAATGTAGATATTCTTAAATATTATTAAGAGCGTCGGTGGCGCTGTGGTCTCGGCACTGGTCTGTACGCCGCATAAAATCGGGAGACCCGCGATCTAATCCCCGCCGTGTACCAATGTGTTTTTCGTTCCGAATTTCATTATGTACATTTCTCCGACGCTCCTACGGTGAAGGACAACATCGTGAGGAAACCTGCGTACATCTGAGAAGCGATTCAAAGATGTACGTAGTCAACCAACCCGCACTGGGCCAGCGTGGTTGACTAAGGCGTAATCGCCCTAACGTAGTTAGGGTAGGCTCGAGCCCCTCGGTGGGGACCACCACTTGCTACGATCCAATCATACTTCGTCGCTCGTCCTTTAGGGGTACTCTTGACCTGACCTTCATATGTCCAAATATGTTCGTCTAACTTGTCCCCCATTCAAGTCTTTTATCAGGCACCTTTCATTTAATAACCAATACGTTATACTAAAAATCGAATTGTGCAATATATATTGCACAAATCTATATATATATATATTGATTTTTATTTTCCCAGTAAAATATTAGATAAATAAAATTCAATGCGATCCTTCTAGAATTTTTTCAGGCTACGAACTGAGCTAATGTGAAGCGCACACTAGCGCACCGCCCACGGACAAACGCTCTCTACACACACATTCTCGCTACACGTTCGTCTAGACGCCTCGTTAAAATGCGCTGTTCCGGGGACTCGACATTCGTCAGTAGGATAGGTCACGGACCACTACGGCAATCGCTGTCACTTTCGCTCGCACGCATCTATCCCGCTCGGCAATCTTTCACGCTGACTCCACAGCAACTGAAACCTTATAAACACAATCATAAAGTGAAGTTTCGCTCGGTAATAATCCAGGTATAAATTTCGCTTTCAAAGCTAACCCGTTCGTATCGTCAGAAAGTCATAACTGTTTCCTTTTCGTTGTTCAAGTTTATGTTTTATATGTTGAAAGTTAAAGTTTAATTTTGAATGATTGTTGTTGGTCCTTCCAGATCTCCTAGCGCTCGCTGGTTGTCCTTGGTCGGTCAGGACGAATTAGTCTTGGGAATAATAATTTATGTAAATGTAGGCACTACATATCCTTAGATGTGAGTACATACCGGCATATACATAAAACATAGATCAAACGCGAAACAATCATATTAATACACGTAAGAAGCTAATCAATATTTCGGTATCTAGACCTTTTGACATGTGATTCGGATAACATTAATTTGCTGTCAAAACTATGACATTAACTTACTTATATTATAACTAATACGCTTGTGAGAGCCCAACAAAGACTACACGTTGACTTTGAGACAGCTTTTATATCGTTCTCCATAGCGGCTGTTTTCGTAGTACAAATGTAAATCTTCACGTGCTGCTGACTGTATTAATATCAATACATAGTATAAAACAAAGTCGCTTTCGCTGTATGTCCGTATGTATGCTTAGATCTTTAAAACTACGCAACGGATTTTGACGCGGTTTTTTTTAATAGATAGAGTGATTCTTAAGGAAGGTTTGTATGTATAATAAATGCATAATATAGTAGAGAAACACTGATAACTTTAAAGGTTTCTAATGTGATGTCGTAAATAAGCACGTTTTTTTGCGCTTATATTGCAAACGCTGGCTGAACCCTACGAGATAGACCAAAATAATGTACTACAGTATTGTACAACTTACAAAAATCCACAAAAAAGTCCGCGATGGTATATGTCTATCTCTTAGGGATAACCCACCATAACCATTTTTTCACTGCACCCGTGCGAAGCCGGGGCGGGTCGCTAGTTACAAATAAACAATCAAAGTAGATGATACTGTTTATATGGTCAAGTGATTTTCGGGACCCAGGTCTAAATTTTGGATAGGTTGTTCTCCTGAGCAAAAAATGTAATGGTCGCAAAAAAGTTAATGACTCATTTTCCCGCTAGAGGGCTCTGAAGTCTGTATTAGAAAATCGTGGTTTTCTGCAGAATCAGCCGATTTTTGGATATGTTGTTCTGCTTGACGAGCTGATTCAGAATATTCATCATAAATATTCATTTTCTAGGAGGTAGACTCTGTACCAGGGTCGTCTGCATGGGTACCTCCGTCTTACCTATTTCCGCCGCCAAACAGCAGGGTTCGCTTTGCTGTGTTCCGGCGTGAAGGGTAAGATAGGCAGTGAAATTACTGGGTACTGTGACTTTACATCTTATGTCACAAGTTGGCAACGTACACTGTGGTTCTTATGAGGTTTGCAGATTTGCTGCGAATCTCGTGGGAACCACATGTACTATAGGCGACTGTTACCACTTACCATCAGGTGGGCAGCCTGCTTGTTTGTCAACTTTAGCAATAAAAAAAAAAAAAAAAATTCAACTTTTAGAAAAAGTGACATGTGACAGGCATGTGACCTTACAGTAGGTCTCCTTACCTCAATGTTATTTAATCTCACGCTATCTAGTTGGGCCTGTACTATATTAAAAATACGTAAATTATATTACAATACCTCATATATGTGTATAGAGGAGATAAAAAATAGACCTTCAGAGTTTCTTGCCTGTTCTTCTCGAGAAGGCTCTCCCAATTTCCGAACAGGTGTCGAGTCAATATATTTTTTCTTTTTTTTTCCTTATTCGTACGTACGGACAAGGTTTTTGTTTTTTTTTTTATTATTAAGCTTTTTTTTTGTTTTGTTTGTTGACGTCAATAAGTGCCTGTAAAGGTCTATGTTGAATAAATATTATTTTGATTTTGATTTTGATTTATTAAAAAAGAAATATTAAGTCAGACTTTAATACCGAAACTTCATAGCCCCCTAGCGGGAAAATGAGTCGTTAACTTTTTTTGCGACCATTACATTTTTTGCTCAGCTCGACCAGGAGAACAACATGTCCAAAATTTAGACCTGGCTCCCGAAAACCACTTGGCCATGTAAACAGTATCATCTACTTTACATTAAGAACTCCATCTGGATTAGAAGAGAAGAGACCGAATCTTTCAGTCAAATCCTACTCATATTGTAAACGCGAGAGTTTGTAAGTACTAAATGTTATACATATATAATATAGCTTATACATCGGAATAACACAAATGCTACAAATTACAAAGATATACTACGCTAATATAAGCTACTTTTAGTTAATCTTTCATATAATAGTTTGTTTAAATTTTCTGCTTCTGAAGTTATACATAAATTAATTATTATGAGTAATGTGCACTTGCACACTAAATACAATAAGCATATGATTACACATACATATGAACATACATTCATTCATCTTCATACAGAAGTTTATAGTTACAATGAAATTAAGCGTGGACTGCGTGTGGCGTCAGATTCGGCCGTTACGGTGTTTTCGAGAATGACTCCACGCCGTACCAATTTAATAGACGTTGTCACGTCAAAAATAATATCAAATAAACAAAACTAATTTGAATAGTCCAAATGTTAATTCAAAATCTTAAGGACAAAATGAATTAATAATTAATAGCAATATGTCAAATGACTTACTTAACAATTTTATCTATGAACACTAACAATATTTAATACAGAAAATTAATTCGAATATTCCGAATATTAATTCAAAATGTTAACTTGCAGGAAAAATTTAAAATAAAGTAATGTATAACATTTATATTTTTATTACGTTGCCGTGTGGCGTCAGATCGGCCGTTACGCCGTTCGTGGACTCCGTGTGGCGTCAGATTCGGCCGTTACGGTGTTTTCGAGAATGACTCCACGCCGTACCAATTTAGTTGTCACGTCAGAAAGTTATTTTTGGTGGCGTTATATTTTTCACATCACATCATACGAGTTTGAAATTAAAGCGTTTTGATGAAAATGTAAAACTATTGACAACGTAAACGGTAATGAAGCCAAAAGCCCCATCTGTATTCGATTCCCCCAAAATATACTTTCTTGAGACTCTGGTTAAACACCCCCTCCTGTGAGGCACCGGATTTTTAATCTGTCTTTGCTTTTCACTTCCTTGCCCTGAAAACACTTGAGCTCCGTTCTACATAAAAATATCTTTTTAATAATTATAAGAAATTTGTATTAATGTCTGACTTAATTTATAAACGTCATTCGTAAGAATATAAATAACGTAAATTTCTCAGCAAAACATTTTTCCTCGAATTTCATTTGTAAATGTTAATTATAGCTGTATTCTACGTTACTAATGAGTCTAGACCCGAAGCGCTACCGAATTTTTAATTATGAAGTCATATTTGTTTAGGATTCCCGAACACGCACAGTTGTATAATGTACTTTTTTTTTAATTTATTTAAAATAGGTTTGCGTTTGTCCACAATCTCAGCTGATGGTAAGTGACGATGAGGACTAGGATGGAACACGCTTACCTAGCAAATGCCTATTCACTCGTGACTTGAAGACCGTAAGATTATATTGTTCCGGAACACAGACATACATATACATACATACATACATACACTCACGCCTTTTTCCCACGGGGGTAGGCAGAGATTACGTCCTTCCACTTGCTACGGTCCTTACATATCTCTTTCGCTTCATCTACTTTCATAACATTCCTCATACATGCTCGACGATTGCGGGTACTTCTGACCTGGCCTTTTTTAAGGACACTTTCGATTTGTTCGAAATATGTTCGCCTAGGTCTTCCTCGTCCCGTGTCTCCACTCACTCCAGCTTCATAAATCATTTTGGTCAGTCTACTTTCATCCATCCGTTCCACATGCCCAAACCACCTAACCTAACCTAACCCAACCACACAGACGTCGGCAAAGAGTTCCACGTCTTAGCTGTTCGTATTAAAAACGAAGACTGGAACCGTACATGGGAGTTATTGGTGAAATATTAGTGTTGTACCGGATATCCGTATCCGCGGATATCCGAGGCAGAAGAAAGATTCGTATCTGTGTCCGTATCCTTTACTTTTTGGCGGATCTTTTACAGATCTATTTAGCAGAGCCTTCTTTAAAGAATAATTCATATTCTTGAGGATGTTTTCTTTGTAAATGATTTTTTAAGGAAGTTGAGCAGTTACCTTTGCACATTTATCATTTATTGTCACAAATTACAGTGGGGCCTCGGTAATCCGGACTCCCGCTTGTTCGGTGATCGCTGTAATCCGGCCGGGCAGTGAGATTCGCGGGGGAGGCCGGGTGTAGGACCTAGTAGTAGTAATAGTAGTAGGACTATGAGCAAGATGAGGATAATATCGTTGAAGTTTTCGCCTTCACAAAAGTTGGTAATTCAGAGGCAGTAGGAGCTTTAAAATGGGCTAAAGATAACGAATTTGATAGCCACGAAGTTATGTTTCTCTGTCGGCTTAGAGACCGGGCTTTCGAAATGAACTGCGAAAATTATAAACGGAAGAGTATTACAGACTTTTTCAAAAGAAGCAACTAATGTTTTAATTTTGAACATATATATTTTGTGTTTAAAGAAACTGAGGTTAATGTTTTATTAACATTAAATATGGCATACTATAATCCGGACGCCTCGATAATCCGAAAAGGGACTTGTTTTTGCCTTTCCGGATTAACGAGGCCTTACTGTAATTCCATATAACACTACTAAACTTCTTTGTAGACATTTTTTTTAATCATGTACCAATACCAAACACAAGCGTTATCTATGCTGCCCAGTGTCACATTAAAGTAAAACGAAACAAAAAATAGACCCGCAAGCATGCTTCAACTCAAGATCTCACGCACCGACACCGATTGTGTAAGAAAGTTTAGATCCGTACCCGTATGCCTATCTGCGGAACTTGACACCAAATATCCGTATTCAGACCTGTATCCGCGGATCTAGATTTTAGACGATCCGGCACATTTACCTACAAATATTATAAAAGCGAAAGATTGTATGGATGGATGTTTGTTAGTCGTTCACGTTAAAGCTACAGAATAAATTTTAATGAAACTACAATAATACAGCTTTCGCATCAGAATAATACACAGGCTACAAGAAACTAAACTTGTGTCGAAAATATTTTATTACGTAAATAAAGCGCGCATCATGGTTTACACCTTGTCAAAATCTCGTGAGGCTATTTACAAAAATGAAGGAATAAATGCAAAAATACAAAAAAAAATTGCGACTTTAAAAAACATAAAATTCCAGCACAAAATAGGGGTATGCATATTTACATTTATTCGTTTTAGAATTATCCCGCTTATAAAGTCATAATTATGTTTACGTAAATTTTAAAAGAAGGTTTACAAGAAAATCTATAACGCAAATATACATATTTACTTGTTCCTGTATTTTACAATCTAGGACTATTGTGTAATTCTAATTACTCTATGTACAAAAATGGATGTTCCGTTAAATAACAACGTGATTATACTTTCAACTCTAGATTATAATGAAATATAAGAGAGTACAAAGTCGTATGTATAGTTAAATTAGTTCATATATTTCAAAATACATAACTAAAAAGCAATAATTGTAGTTACCCCTGCAAATATAATATAGGAATAAAGAAGTAACCGTGTTTTTTTTAGATTATCTCGAAGTACATAAATCTGTTCCTAAATTAAATAACACGTGTAGTTGAAGGCAACTGTGACCTGCGATTATCTCTTTGAAACTTTTTTACTACTAGACCTCATAATAAAAATATAGGACAGTTTTTTTAAGCTTCTGAAAAGTAGGTGAATATCACTTACTTCCTTTTTCCAGGAATAGTGCGGATTTACTAGCTAGTAGACGCGACTTAGTCTACACCAGAGGTTCCCAAACTTTTTTGTGTCGTAGACCCTCTGCCATGATTTTCGTTTTTGGGTAGACCCCCCCTTTTTTGTTATGCTGTGCAAAAATGCATTAAATTGCATACCCCTGGCTGTGGAGAGCCGGCGGTTATGAGGGGCTCTCCTCCCCAGAAGGGGGAGGCCTACCCACTAAAAACCTCAGGGATGGCCTTCCTCAGGCATGTAGGGAACCCCGGGAACATCAAGCAACTTCCGGGAACCCCCAGCCTCCGCTCCCCTGCCTTGAGGGGAGCCCTCCTCGGGGGAGGCTACACTACCTCCCCCGGTCTCCTCCACCGACGACGCCCCCCGGCCACGGAAGGGGCGTGGTCCATCCCGGGTCGCCGTAGCAGTCGCGACTTCCTCGCGCCCGCCGGCGACCCGCGGCGGCGCCGCAGCTCTAGAAGGGGGAGGCCTACCTATTAAAACCTCAGCGATGGCCATCCTCAGGCGTTGTAGGGGCCCTCAGGATCGAGTGTCCCGGCCTTTGCTCGTTTTTCGGTTTTGGGTAGACCCCCTAATTACCTTATATTGAATGCCTACATCCTGTAACTTACAAAATTTTATAAACATATCTAATATATTTTTACTACATAGGTACTTTTATAATTATATTAGAATACTAGCGGACCCGACAGACTTCGTCCTGTCAAAAAGATTTGTAAAGTGGCAGTATTTTGTAAACAAAGAATTTCCCGCTTTTCTGTTGAGATTTTTCTTGAATTTTCTTTGCTATAAACCTCACGGAGACCTTTCCAGCGAATGCAAAACCTTGGAAATTGGTTCGTGCATTCTGAAGTTATAGCGTCAAAAAGGAAAACCCGACTTATTTTTATATAGTAGACTAGCTGACCCGCGCCCACTTCGTTGGGCATAATATTAATAATCCCCGAAGCGAGCACGAAAGTTACCGTGGGAGAGCCATGCTTCGGCACGAATTGGGCCGGCTCGACCGGAGTGATACCACGGCCTCACAGAAAACCGGCGTAAAATAGCGCTTGCGCTGTGTTTCGCCGAGTGAGTGAGGGTACCGGAGGCCCAACCCCCCTTATTCCCCCTATTCCCCCTATTCCCTTTTAAAAGGCCGGCAACGCATCTGTGACTCCTCTGGTGTTGCGGGTGTCCATGGGCAACGGTTATCGCTTACCATCAGGTGATCCGTTTGCTCGTTTGCTGGCCTATCCTATAAAAAAAAAAAAAAAAAAAGCGAACTGAATTAAACCCGAAGCCATCGCGCGCCGTCCGCTGATGATGATGATGATGATGATGATGATGACACTCAGCAATAATGTGGCTTTCTATTGGTGAAAGAATTTTTAAAATCGGTTCAGTAGATCCCGAGATTACCCCTTACAATTTAACAAATATACAAACACACAAACTTTACTTCTTTATAATATTAGTATAGATATAGTATCATATAAGTATAGGTACTATCAGTGTATGTTGAGATACATTATCCTGGAGCCCCATTTTCGTATGATAGACCCCCATTTTTTTTCGCTGACGTAGACCCCTTGCAGGTTATTATAGACCCCTAGGGTCTATTATAGACCCCCGATATCGTCGAGCACTTTGTGAATCACTGGTCTACACATATGGTAGGTTTATTTCTACTTACTTGACACTTATCGTATTTTTTTGGATATTTCACAAAACATCTTTATAAATTGTAGCCCATATGTTATTCTGATGTATGAGCTATATTATTGTAAAGTTTCAATATTTTTTCTTTATTTAATATTTACATATCATACTAATAACTAATCGAAAAACAAAACATACCAGCGAACGAAAACCAAGAGGTTTATCTGTCGCTGCCTTTTTGACTGGAACTAATTTTAACACTAAACTATCAACATTACTATATATTATATACTAGCTGACCCGGCGAACTTCATACCGCCTTAGCGTAGCTTTGATGCACTACTTTATTTTGCATAGTTGACCTAATGCTTTTTTAATATAGTCTATGGCTGTGAATGACGTTGACATTCGTATAAAAAAAAATGACATTCGTAACGCGCGTTTTTTAAAATATGCAAAATTAAATGTTATACTTTTCAATATTTCTGAGAGATTTTCTTAATATTTTTTTCCGTAAGAACCATCCTTGGACTTCCACAAACATTTAAAAAAAAGAATTATCGAAATCGGTTCAGCCGTTCACACGTGATGCCGTGACAACGCGAAACGGGTTTCATTTTTATATATATAGACTAGGTACTATGCATTACATCAACATTAACTATATTAAACAATAATAAACAATTTGACCTGATCAGCTAGGGTTTACTAAATATATATGCGCATAATTTTTAAACATTTGTCAGCGTTGTTACGAATCAGTTCCTAAATGGAGTTTGAGAGCTCGTTCAAAAACATTGTAGCATATATTCCCAGGTGCGCTCACCATATAAATGATTACAGTTAGGTAACCGAAATCTAGGAACATAATCCAACAGTCTACTATTCCTCTCATGTTTGGTCAGACAGTCTACTTTATGAATGTATTCGTTTAGGACAGAGCTTTTAAATCTTTGATATACTCGTATGTTTAATAACACTGCAATATGCAAATAAGTCAATATCTTCTCTCTTGTGTTTTATGTATAAAATCCGTTCAGTAGTTTTTACGTGAACGAGCAATAAACATTCATCAATGTTAGTAGCGATTGTGTGAATTTGTCAAAATTTGATAATAAATTTCAAGTTAAAAGAAAAATCTACAATTTATGCAGACGAAGTCGCGGGCATCGGTTAGTATACTATAAAGAAAACTAAAATACTGTCAATAGAATACTGGCGTCTTATACCGAACTGAAGAAAATATATTAATATTGTTGGTTTCTGGAAACGTCTGCTGAATACATGCATGTTGCTCATGATTAGTTCCGCAGATGATGTGACTTGAAATACTTCAAGAAGCCTACCCCAAACTGCCATAACGTAGCTATTTTTAGCGTGGGTTGTTTCTTTGGCATGTCGTTAAGGAAATCTCTTTATTGAGTATCTGTGCCTTTAATATTATATTCAGAAGGTCTTTTTTACAACTTAATATATCATTCACTGAATTATATTTATCACTGAAACATTGAATCTAACAATAAGTCAAAAATGATACTCAGTTTGTGAATATTTATATAATATAATAAGAAATTAATTTAAAATTAACGATTGAAAACTACCCCAAAAATAAATTGATATTAAAAGTAAATTCAATTCGATTTGTTTAATTTTGATACGAAAATGGTTTGAGACACAACAAATGAGATTATTACTACCAAAGATAAGGCCCCGTAGTCGAATAGTTAGTACAACGGATTCAAGGCGTCACTGTCCCTGAGGTCCCGCGATCCAGTTCCGGTGGCGACAAATGTTTCTGTGATGAATGTTTAGTACCTTAGTCTTGGTTCCATCAAAATATACCGTTATACCGTTACCGTAGATCCCATAACCCAAGCCTTACAGAGCTTACTGTTACTAGGCTAATTGATGTAAGTGTAAAAAATATTTACATATGCATTACAAAAAAATATTTGTATTAAGTGATAAAAAAAAAACATTTTCTTGTAGTCTTAGCATTGTATGGAATTGGGTTAGAAAATAATAAATTGGGGAAAGGACAGACAAAGAAGGGACGAACTAGGAACGTAACGAGTAAGTTATATGGATGGTCGTTGTTTGGGAAAATAGTCGTACGTGACCTGCCCCGTTATTATGTATCTAGCTAATTTCATTGAACCTGATAGTGCTGGTGCATTGCTGTTTTATTTAATCACAATGTGGCGGGTATCTTTATAAGAAGCAATGTATGTGCAAGATTAGAGATTGTGCAAGAAGTTAACAATAAACTGCTAACAGTTAACAAAAAAAACTAATGATAAACTGCTTCGATCATATTGTGATAGCAACAGAGTTCACTTCGATCCGAATGTAATTTATATATTTTGTAACCTTATCTTTACAAATGGATAATGTTCCGTGCACTTGTCAGCAAATTAAGCAGTCAGCATTTACCCGTACATTATAAGTGTAAAATAATAAACTGCTTCGATCATATGGTGATAGCAACAAAGTTCACTTCGATCTGAATGTAATTTATATATTTTGTAATTTTATCTTTACAAATGAATAGTGTTCCGTGCACTTGTCAGCAAATTAAGCAGTCAGCATTTACCCGTACATTATAAGTGTAAAATAATAAACTGCTTCGATCATATTGTGATAGCAACAGAGTTCACTTCGATCCGAATGTAATTTATATATTTTGTAATGTTATCTTTACAAATGAATAGTATTCCGCGCACTTGTCAGCAAATTAAGCAGTCAGCATAAACCCGTACATTATAAGTGTAATATAGCTAATAGTGTCGTATGTGTTTTTGAAGTCATCATCACAGCTCATATGCGTACCCACCGAGTAGCCTCGCTACTGTATGTTAGAGCGAATAGGCTTTAGTTAACCACGCTGGCCCTATGCGGAATCATTGACTACATACAATATAATTATACATACAAAATAATTTCTTCGCAAGTTTATGCAGGTTGCCTCGTGATATATTCCTTCACTAAAATTCGAAAAACGAAAACACGTTGATACAGGGCAGGATCGACCCCGAGCCTCGCGAATCATCCGATCCATAGACCGAGACCACAGCGCTATCGAAACTCTTATAAAGTTCTATGCAAAATCTATGAATGTCATAAATAAGTAATAAAAAATCCCCTTCGAACGGGATTCAAGCCGGTGTCTTTATCGATACGGTTCAAACCGCGTATTCAAATCCCAGCCTGGTCGGAAATTATTCTTGTCCACATTTTTTCATATTCATGATGTAAAATATAAAAGTGTTTAGTTTAATTTTAAAATGTAGGTAGAAATAGAAAGAAGTCAAGGGTTTTATCCAGTGGAATCTACGAAAATAAACTTAAGCAATTTACCAAAACCCAACCTTTTCTCGTCGCATCACCATCAAGTACATGATTTTCTATTTGCGTTAGGATAAATATGTGCCCAATTGTCAGACGCTAATAAGGGATTACCCGTTATCGAATAAACTTCGACGAACTTCGATGATGGGTTCGACAAATGTTCAAAATATTTTTAGCGTAAGGCGACGAAAAAGAAATCCTTACAAATATTAAAACAGCGAAAGTTTATATGGATGGATGTTTGTTACTCTCACGTAAAAACTGCTGAATATATTTTAATGAAACCATCAAAATACGCTTCAATAAGTTACTCGAAATACTAAACATGCGCAGACGCTAGTGTAAGAATAAACAATGAAAATCGTTGGCGATGTAGTTTCGTTACTGATCTTCCAATCAGAAGGTTCAAGGCTCTATCCCACTATTTATCAATGTATTTTTCAGCTTCTACGGCGAAAGAAAGCACCGTGAAGCAACCTGTATACACTTGCAAAGAAACACAGCGGTGTTTGTGAAATATAAGACTAATGGCCGTTTTCACCAACTTTGTCTTAGCTTAGGCGACTCCTAAGAGACATGCTGTCTCACTCTTTTCAGTTAATATAAAAAGTGACAGCATGTCACTTAGGAGTCACCTAAGTTAAGACAAGGTTGGTGAAAACGGCCATAACACCCCTAACTTAGGGTAAAGCTCCTCGTCGAAGATGTATAAAAACCGACCTGTGATGGCGAAACAAAAATACTTTACTGAGGTCGAACAAAGCCTTTGTTCAATAGAAGTAACATAATATCCTTTAGGCACGGATAAAACCCTGGAATCAAACTCTTAAGACCATCACGACCACTCTCAACCGATTTCAGAGCTGTAGCAGCGGTCCTAACATAATATTAATTGCTCGTTATGGGCTTCCTATCCTAGACGAGCGCCCGCCACCCCCGCCCGCCCAACGTCTGAAGGTCGCGCAGGCAAGGGCGTTCACCCCTGACGCACACACCGCCGTACACACCGATTCTCACACACACCACCCCGCGGTTACACACAGCGATCTTTCAATGTGTTCCAGCCCTGCGCTAGTGTGAGGTATTTTTAGGTATTATTACTATATTGTGTAACCTTTGTGGTTTAGTTGAGCGTGTGGTTAAAAATATTCGCGTTACTTCGGCTTTGGTTGGCGCCTGATTTTGCGTGAATTTACCGTAATAAAAAATTTTAAGCGTTATGTTGTATCGACGCTAAGTTTAGGTGGTTCCCGTCTTCTGTAATTTTCCATCGGGCGTGGGGTGTTGTACTGGCTGGCATAATAAGGGTTGTTACCGAATATTGATTTGAATATATACCTACCTATCTACTTTACTAGGAATGATTTTTGTTTATTTTATTATCTGTGTTTAAATTACAATATCTACAATTTTATTAGTATATGTTAGACGAAAAGTCGTTACGGCTTATAGAATTTTAAGGTTTCTTCTCGATATAGATTACAGACGCATAGACAAATAAATATAGGATTTTCAAAAATATTTCCAAATTTGAAATAGGAAATCCTATATGGCCCAACCATAACGTTTTACAGTTTAGTGATGCGTGTTCCCCAGGGCTCACACCTAAGGCCAACTGACATTTGTCAACCGCTGAAGTGACATCTGTCAAGATATCAGATTAAAATAAAAAACATTTATTTTTATCTAGTATATTAGTTTATGTAGTGGCCAAAATGTTTTTTTTGTTAAAAAACCATTGCCATTAACAAATTTACTTACTTACTTAGTTTATGTAGTAATCTGAGTGGCTCCTGTTATTGGCTAATAATTTTTAGATGTTTACTGAATCCTTGAAACGTACTTCTTAACGGCTGAGCAAAATTTAATTGTCTATCGTAAAATAGTCCCTAAGTCCCTGTTTTATACTTCAAATTTTACTGTAAACACAAAGAAGAGCCAACATTTATATCAAACATAACAAGATTCCCGTATAATCCGCCCCCGGATACTACCGCGCTGACAAAGCTTTTTATCTAAGCAGCGAAAGCTTGTTCCGAATGGCGTAACACTTCGTAACGAGGAGGGCGGGATCACAAGTTTGACATTTCCAGTACACTTGGTTATTCCGATTCTAATGATATCAAACATGATTATATAACATTACTAGCTGGCCCAACAGACGTTGTCCTGTCAAATGTCTCAAATGTCACGTTGTCTCACGTTGTCTCAAATGTTTTTAAATAAATAATTTAGCTGAAAAACAATATCTATATGACCGTATTGTGAATCTAAACCATTCTCAAGCCCCCTGGAATACACACAAAAAATTTCATCAAAATTGGTCCAGTCGTTTAGGAGGAGTTCAGTCACATACTCGTACACACGCACACAAGAAATATATATATTAAGATATGAACGACGTTCTCGACGTAATAATTACTTTTTCACGCATTTTCCATGATGTCACTAAGCTCCAGCCGCTAAGAGAATGCGTTTCTGACAGGTGCTGTCATTTCCTTACGTACATGGAATAAGGTTCATATTTGTATAATACTAGAATCGTGGTTAGTATCACACAAATATGAACCTTATTCATTTATATGTAAATATGAACCTTAATCATTTATATGATAAGACAACGTTTTCAGGGTCAGCTAGTATAATCGACGGTTAAAAGGAAACGACAAATATATACGATAAGCGACATTTTGGTAAAACATGAGACACATATATGCCATTGGACTCAAAATTTTCTGCTCTTTCGAATGCGCTTACTCCCATGGCTCTACGATGACTTTTTTGGCGTTTATGCCCAAGCAAAAAAAAAACAGCTAACAGACGAAAATTCTGGTCATTCTTGCTACTTTAAATAACGTCAAATCACTAAAACTAAAAATTCCAGTTACTGTTCCATTTCTATCTGATTTTATAGCTGTTTTACTTTTCAAAATATCTTAATAAATGACGGAAATACGTCAGTGTTTCTAAAATTTAAAACTTTGAACGTCTCTCCTGAACATTTCATCTTTTGTCGCTTATCCCCTATTTCCTTATAACCGTCAATATGTAAAACTGGATCTCAAAATTAGCGACCCGTGTGACACATTTGTGATAGGACTAACAGAATCGCTAAAATGTTTACCAATTTGCTGCCATCACGTAAGCCTCTCGTTCCGCTGTTAATTGCAGGTAATTGCCGGTAGAAAAAGTAGAATGTTACAGAATAATCGGATCACATCTGAATGTTATGATCTGGCATCAGTCACGTGATGGACAGTGAAAACCACGTTTCTCCGAGACGCAGGCTGTGAGAAGCCACCGCGCACACGCGATTATTGACTGCGTTCTTATTGACACGAGAAATATGAGCAAGATAATGTAAACTGAATTTTTATCTGTGACGCTCTAGGGAAACTGTTTCCGAGACCAAGATTTTTTTTATAGGATAGGGCAGTAAACGAGCAAACGGATCACCGTAAGCGATAACAGCTCCCCATAGACCAACACCAGAGGAGTCACAGATGCGTTGCCGGCCTTTTAAATGGGAATATGCTCTTTTTTTGAAGGTTTCGATATCATATCGATTCGGAAATACTGCAGGCGACAATTCATCCACAGTTTAGTTTAGAAAATTCGAAAAACGCACTGTAGTGGACTGCCAAGCGTCTAGGTGATGAGGATGAATGTTGTGTCGCGTAGAACGGTGACGGAAACTAAACGGAATAAATTCATCACAGCCAAGAACGAGAGTAAAAAAATTGTAAAAAATGATTCTTCAACTGTTTAATAATCTAGCGAACTCCGTAGCGGAGTAATTAGAACACCGGTTTCTATAATATATGTCTGTCCATCGGTTATCCTAGATCCCATAACACAAGCCTTACAGAGCTTACTTTGGGCTAGGCTAACTGGTGTAATTGTAAAAAATATTTATTTATTTATAATAATGATAGTTTTAATGTTGGTACCAAAAAAATTAATAGTTCTAAGTTTGATACTTGGAGTACGCACGCTTTCATTAAATTATGCTTAAAGAACGTCTACGCGTTGGATCTATATCCCCGCGTACGCCTTATAAAGGACCGTGTCTTATAAAGACGCCTGGATATTAAGTTACATAATTAAGTTTTAAATTATAAATATCACAGATTTATGTTTCAGAAAAGCTTACTGTTTTTGTAAACTCCGCGAAATTCCCGGCGTTCTGTATATATGTTTAATACATATTCCAGGCAAAGCAATAGCGTTTCGGTTCAGTAATTTCCCTAACATAACAATGTAAAATGGAATAATAATTAAATTTATTACTTGTATAATAAGCATTTTTAATTTTCTTCAATTTCTTGGGAAAAGCTCCACATACATCTGGACGGAAATTTCAGTTGTCTGTCTCGTGTAATGGAAATCCGTGATTGTGGTTGGTCTTTGAAACTCATTCTCGACTTGCAATTACTTATTCACGGCCTTTGCAATAACGTCCTATTTACTTTACCCGTACCTGCGACTTTGTCTGTACAAGGTTAATATTTCGAGTAGCTTATTTTAGCGTGGCGTAGATCTTTATGAATTGGGGCCTGTGTGTTATTCTGATCAAAATCCATTTCGTAGTTTTTACGTCAAAGAGTCACGAGCAACTATTCGTACAAACTTTCGCGTTCGTAATATGTATTAGTAAGAATTGCAATGACTATTACTGTAAAGCGAAAAAGTCATTTACAACTATTAACTGTTATAATCTCAATATATACATCTTATATATAAAAATGAATCGCAAAGTGTGTTGGTAAGCTCGTAACTCAACAACGCCTGGACCAATTTGGCCAATTCTTTTTTGTTAATGTTCGTTGAAGTTCAAGGAGGGTCTGTACAATGAGGAAAATTCGAATAATTATCGGAAAAACCCTAAAAACAGCCCTTTTATTTTCCCATGCAAACGTTTTCTAACTAAAAGGTACAGTCGAATTGAGCTTTATTGTTATTGTATAAAGTTCATATTGCAAGCACTTACTGTTGTCTAAGCAATGAAGGTGTGTTCCTAACATCAAAGAGTCAATTTGCGCTTTATTACCGCTACATATAGTTGAAATTCAATCATATCTATCAAAACAGTGTGCGTGCGTGCGTTGGAGCACAGAATACATCGTTGGAGGATTTAATGTCACGTTCCAAAATTGAATAGCCACAAAATGTAATAGGTCATTTAGACTTTTTTTGCGATTTGGTTGGCTATGCGACATTATCTATAAAATAATTAGGAACAAAAAACTGCCACTGTACAAATCTTTTTGACAGGACGAAGTCTGTCGGGTCCGCTAGTATATATATAAAGAAAAACATTTACGAATTTTGCGAAAAGATAGTTTTCTATATTAAATTCATTCAGTAATTTTTACATGAGAGTAACAAATATTTATTTATACAAACTTTCACGTTAATAACATTAGTAAGATCTAATAATCAATGAGAGGATATAAGGGGATATGTTTACAAAATAAGAACACACATGGACATCTTAACAAAACTACATTTTCAACACCATTGCTCGTAATTGATATGTGACTACACCAATTTTAGTTTCATAATATATCATATTACCAACTTATAATATCTTTCGAATTTCAAATTCGATTACCGCACAGTTTGGTAATCGAAAGTTAATAGTTTCTTAATGAAAAGTCACGCTTTTATTTTATAAGAAAAAAATGGGAACCAAAGAGAATTTATATGCAAAATGCTGAAACATTTTTGTAAATTAAATAAGTTTGGCGTTTAGAAACGCTCTGTTTAAAGATATACAATTATAAAAACCTTATTTAAAATTACAACTAATAAATAGAAGTCATACACAAATATTAAAATTAATATATCTATTTTGTAAAAATTATATAATTTGCTGTTTTGACTGTATAATCGTCGGTACCCTAGAAATGTCATCAAGCAATGAAATTGATTGTGTGAATAAAATAATAACGAATATTTCAGAAATGAATGGCGATGAAGGTGAAAATCCAACGTATAATTTTTATAATTGTACTTTCACGAATTGTTTATCAAAATAATTTTTTATTGACCTATAAAGTTTGTATTAATTACTCGCAATGGTGTTGAAAAACGTCGTATAACACTCGTGAGCAGTTAAAAATTACTCACTTGTATTATAATGTACTATTAATTTATACATTTCTTTTGATTACAGGTAAGTTGAATTCTGAGGCGGAAAATATTTATGCAGTAACAGTAAGTAATTAGTTATTAACACAATTTATTAATAAATATACGTTAAGATTACAAAATCACTGAAAATACATTTAGTTTTTGATTTGCTGTTAATTTACATTTCATATTATTGTGCAGAATTAAGTCAGTACGTACATTATAAAGTCGAAACACTGACATAGACTTGTGGTACGAATTTCGTAGCATCTATGACGTACAAAAGTAATTGAATAAATTATTGACTTTGATTTGATTTTGACAAACATTTATATCTGCTCAATAGATACATAGTTTCGTAGCGTAAAAATGAAGATCCGTTTCCCGACTTCGTTCTCTTGCCCTATTCCCAATTGTATTTGGGGTCGGCGCAACATATCTGCCACTTCCACCCTCTTCTATCAATCTCTACTTCGACTCTATTGATAGATAGATATACTTTATTCAAACTGACAACACAAACAAAACACACACAAAAGAAAACATTATAAAGTACTAAAATACATTTTGGTAACAAATTGTACATTAAAGAAAGGTTTGAGTTTCAAATGTGGTGCTGCAGTTGAAAAGGACTTGGCTCAGTGCTGGTGCCCCAATAATGAGGCAACACTGATTTTCAGCCAGCAAAAAATAAAATTAAAGCTACTATTGCAAGACATAAATATTTAACATATCTAATTAGGTATATACTTACATATATCTATAAATTATACATACACAAAATATATATATATATATATATATATATATATATATATATATATATATATATTATATTATATATATAATATATATACATACATACATACATAATTAAATACACTAAGGTTTACTACATATATAATATATATATATAATTTAAAAAAAAAATGAACAGCCCACGACCCATCCCAGACCACCAAATATTTATCACAAAAATCGGTGAAACCGTTTCTACGGAGTGCAATGATTAACGTAATTATATATTTTTTATTATATTATTAGACTAGCTTTCGTCAGTGGCGTTCATGGTAAAACCATTATTGCTTAGGAGTGTAACAAACATAGTCTACGACCTATTCTCAAACCTAGAAAATATATGCCGATAATATTATACTTTACTTAATTTCAATAACCAACACTGTGACACGATTTTTTTTTTTTATATTAGATGTAATTAGGCAACACAGTCTAGCAGCGTCCGTAGTTATTAAAATTAACCATGATACCTTATTTTTGTTTTTCAAGTAAAATAAATGTTCTATTGTTCAAATATCACATTATTCAATATATTTTTCCGTCTAATCACTCATGATTCTACTACTAGGCAAAAAATAACGACTCAGCTACGACATAAACTGAAAACATCTCTGTAAATATTTGTTTTCCCTATAAATTGTAAACACATATCGCACGTTTAGAATAGGCTATTTGACAATGCGAAAAATAAAGTGTCAATTACTGTTAACAGTATAAATTAAGAGTTAAAAAATGATTATTTATTAACGTAAGTTGAAAATAATGATTAATTTATTTTAAAATCCGTAAATAAAAATGGCATTTTTTAAACGTTTGTCATGTGACACAAAACGCTTCTGATTGGTCGCTTATCATGACGTCACTTGCTTGTAAACATCGTTTGCCTACTTGTGTTGCGCCTAGTTGTGGTAGATTATCTCCGTTATATTAAGATTTTCTTTACTACTCATTGTTTTTTTTTTTGTTTATTTGCACTATTTTACAAGTACTTTCAACCATGGACAACGATTTTGTAAAAGTAGACAGCAGAAACCTGCCGCAAGTCGGCGCAATCATGGTCGGATTATTTTTCAAAAATAATTCTGACATTTATGTTTCGGAGCTAAAAAAATGTAAAACAGCAAAGTAAGTATAATTACACTTTACTGGTAACTTAAATTATATCATAAGAAAGTGAAATAATGATGAACTTCCACAAGAACTTATATAGGTTATAAATAATGTTGTCGGGGATGAAATTTACATACACATTTTGTTCTTCATTATATCTCTATTTAAATACAAATAAAAAACAATTCAAAACATTACAAAAACCCTTGCACTACAATTTCCAATACAACAATCAAAATCTTAATGCCAAACACATTTTCTTTTTCACAACCTACCAAAGACAAAATTTCAACGTCTTTAACAAATAATTAAGTTTGTTTGGCACAATTCCGTGAACATAAACGATAATTTGTTCACGTTACGTCGTCATTCTTTGCCGTTTGACAAATGCAGATCGGGAAGTACCAGCATCACACATTTTTTTAATACGATCTGGCTGGCAATGAAATTTAGAAGGCACAACTTTATTATTTAAAATTATTTTCTGACTGAAACCCATTTTGTAGTGATAATAATTTGCCATTTCATTTTCCATCTGTAACGAACAAACAAGTTTTAGTCGGGATCTTTTAGTGTACTCCTTATTGAAATCATAGGACTCTGTAGCTACAAATTTTAACAAATATTATGGAAAACAGCGGAAATATTCGAAGTGAGTTGCAAGAGACATTCTGTTAAAAACATTAGAAGTAGTATAACCTCAAATCAATAACGAAAATATTAACATTCTGAATGTAATTAATTATTACAAAATATAAATATTATGTTTACTTACATCGAAATGGTCTTCACAAAAGAAAATATTTGTACTATTCGCTATGTCATTATGATCCCTCCGAGAAAGTTGCAACCACTTTCGGCGCACTTCGATATTCTTTGGAACACTTACAAATATTTTCCGGAGTTTTTAACAACGTATTTGTACATTTTGAAACTACACACCATTTGTAACTCATTTTGTTAAATAAATCACTGATAAAAAGTAAATCCAATCGCACTTTCGTTTTTTTTACAACAAACAAATATATATGCCAGCTGTCTCAGATCAGAATACAGGCAAGTGACGTCACCGCCCTCATTGCAGCGCCATATTGTCAAAGTAGCGTTTTGGCGGACTATTCAAATATTGAATTTTTAATTCGATGTTTTTCAGCTAATATATACCAGAATTAAAAATAACAACTTTTACTGGGTTCCTTAGACTCTACTAAATAATATAAAATGGATTTTAAAAACTTGTCAAATAGCCTATTAAAGTACCTAATCCAATATTCTTGTTCTAATTAGCTATACAGGTTAGTTTAGTATACAATCATGAAAACAATTCATATACTACCATTAACAATAAAAAATATGACAATTAACGTACAACTTAAAGCATTATAATAGAAAAACAAAAAAATTACCAACTCTTCAATCACATTTTTAGCGTTTACCTAAAAAATTTGATACCAAAAGAATTTTGGATTAGGTCACTTCAATTCTAAGCGTGCGATATGCACATTGTATGATAACGACATAATTTATTGTAAATGTTGTTATTACTTTCGATAAAGCTTCTTGATAAGTTTCTTGCGTCCATTCTTCTTATCAGCTACTAGCTTTCTGCCCGCGGCTTCGCCTGCGTGGGTTTCGGATTGGGTCTATAGAGGGTTAAGGGTCATAGCTTTTGCCCACGGCTACATATGCGTGGAAGTCGGTATATGGCGCAAAGGTTTTATCGCGTTTCCCGTAGGACTATATGTTTTTCTGCGATAAAAAATACCGCAAAGCCTTGCTCAAGAATCACTCCATCTATTGATGAAAACCGCATGAAAATCTGTGCAGTAGTTTTTGGACGAAGCCTTTATTGCGCATCCCGTGGGATCTGTCGATTTTTCCGGGATAAAAAGTAGCCTATGTTACTCGGGGTTAATGTAGCTTTCAAAAGGTGAAAGAATTTTTGAAATCGGTCCAGTAGTTTCGGAGCCTATTCATTACAAACAAACAAACAAACAAATCTTTCCTCTTTATAATATTAGTATAAGATGAAATCCGTCCTGAATGGATGGTAGGAAAAAAAATCGACGATTCAAAAGAGCTTTCTATAATGTCGTATTTAAATAAAGTGAATTTTGATTTTCATGTCGATATTTATATGTTAGATATCAGATCACACTCTTGAATACGCAATTTAATATATAAACTCTTTATTGCACACAATAAAACAAAGTTACAATAAAAAAAAAAATAGCAGATACCAAGGTAATAGGTCCAAAGGCGGACTTATCTCTCTAAGAGATTTCTTCCAGCCAACCCTAGATGGTTTTGTGAAATTAAAAAAATGCAAGGCACAGTATACAGAGTACAGACATACGGAATTAACTAGTGATCTATACATTTCTCTAGTGCTAGAACTGTGCAATAAACAGTAGAAGTTGCACAGCAGTGCAAACAGGTTGGCGCGATGCGGCCAAGTCCGGAGAGCGGACCGTGGGAACGAGGTGCAAGGACGCACTTTCAATCTAGGCTCAACATACTGGCTATAATTTATAACTAACAAAAATATTAATATAAACAATAATTGTTATCAACAATAATAAGTTCACGTATATAAGTTAATAAGTAACTAACTAACAATAACGGATGTGAAATCTGAAACAAAAATTATTATTATTATATTATAACTAGAGATCGGATAATCGGATGCATATTTACCTAAAGTTAATTTTTGGCTCACAAATTATGCAAGCTGCTTTTTAAAATACATTTTGTTAAATAAAAATCCCGGGAAAATACGGGACTGCAAATTTAACGTAGTGATATTGTTTGAAAATTACTAAATTAGCACGTGGTATTTATTTTCAAAAGACCGAGACTCCGGGTTCATTTATACAACTATGCATACGTATTTACATGAAGTTTAGTTTCAGTTCCCCGTGCGATTTATGAATGTACGATTTATTACATGAAGAGTTATACGAAAGTAGTGAGATAGTTTGACTAAAACAATAATCAATTAAATAATTGAATAAAAAAACAGAAATGGTGAAAAATTTTATTTAACAAAACAATAAAAAGCCGTTTCCATACTTTGTCTTAAACTAACTTTAGGTAAATATGCATCCGATTATCCGATCTCTAATTGTAACATACAACTTCGACTGCACAGGTTGAAGATATTTCTTTATATATGTGTATATTTGGCTACCGATTTGGCTAATTTTTGATCTTGAATTATTTGTGAAAGTTCAGAGAAAGTTTAAATGGTTTATAATACATACATGCATACATGAAAATGCTCGGAATTAAATAAAAACAACAACTCTGATTAACAAAACTAGTTCGCTTGAAGTAAACTTTTTTTTTGTTTGGCGATTCCCGTTGTGAAAAAAAAATGTTTAGGTGTTTCATTTATCGTTTGAGGCGGTATGAAGAGTGCCGCAAATGTGTCTATTTAACTTTACTTTATTATTATTGTTTTTTTATTCCATACGGTGGCAGACGAGCAAATGGCCCACCTGATGGTAAGTGGTAACCATCGCTCATGGACATCTGCAGTGCCAGGGGCACAGCTGAGCCGCTGCCTACCTGGAGAGAAATACTCTCTTTGAGCCTCGTTTGAAGTTAGACATATCGTAGCGCTCAGGAAACATCGCAGCTGGGAGCTCATTCCAGAGTTTGCATGTACGCGGAAGGAATGAACGCTGAAACCGAACTGTACTAGACAAGATCGGTTCCAGGTGATATGGATGAACTCTACTGCGGTGGCGGGTGGTGCGATGGTAAAAAGGTGACGAAGGCACCATTGCAAATAATTCCTCAGAGCACTCTCCGTTAAAGAGCCTATAAAGAACACACAGAGAGCCAAAGTCTCTCCGCTGCTCCAAGGTCTCTGTTGAGGCCGTAATAATATATATAGTACTTACGAATCAAAAAAACAATTGCACACCATTATTCTCTTAATTACTTCCTTCGTAGTTCGCTAAAACAATTTTTTCTACATTTCCACATGTCCATTGTAGGGTGTAAGCTTTCGAGGAATTTTAAGCGCGTATAAAGGCCGCCCATTCACAAACTTTCGTTTACTACGGGCGCGCTGGTGTGTATGATCGTAAGGAGTCGTGCATCGCGACGGTGCCTGTGTGCGAGTCGGAAGAAAGTGCATTCTGTCGTCTGCCCGAGTGAATAAGCGAGGGAAACTTGCGTTTATTCTCGCACGCACAAGCGCTCACTCTGAGCATACGTCGCGAGATATATGCATCAGTTTTTCAATAAAAACTAGCGGACCTGACAGACTTCGTCCTGTCAAAAAGATTTGTACAGTGGCAGTTTTTTGTTCCTAATTATTTTATAGATAATGTCGCATAGCCAACCAAATCGCAAAAAAAGTCTAAATGACCTATTACATTTTGTGGCTATTCAATTTTGGAACGTGACATTAAATCCTCCAACGATGTATTCTGTGCTCCAACGCACGCACGCACACTGTTTTGATAGATATGATTGAATTTCAACTATATGTAGCGTTAATACAGCGCAAATTGACTCTTCGATGTTAGGAACACACCTTCATTGCTTAGACAACAGTGAGTGCTTGCAATATGAACTTTATACAATAACAATAAAGCTCAATTCGACTGTACGTTTTAGTTAGAAAACGTTTGCATGGGAAAATAAAAGGGCTGTTTTTAGGGTATTTCCGATAATTATTTGAATTTCCCTCATTGTAAAGACCCTCCTTGAACTTCAACGAACATTAACAAAAAAGAATTGGCCAAATTGGTCCAGGCGTTGTTGAGTTACAAGCTTACCAACACATTTTGCGATTCATTTTTATATATAAGATAAGATTATCTCACTTCAACTATAGTGGTTAGTACACCGATTTCAAGGTGTCGCTATCTCTGAGTACCCGCGTTCAAATCCCGGTGGGGGCAGATGTTTGTGTGATGAATGCGAACATTTGTACCTTAGTCATGGTTGTTAATATATATTTCCAGCAAAAATATTTATATATGTACAATATATGCATGTCTCTCCGTTACCCTAGAACCCAGAACACAACCCTTACAGAGCTTACTTTGGGCTAAGCGTAAGTGTTAGAAAATTTATTTATTTATATAAGTCTGGTCATAAAAAAATCGAACTCGATCAAATGTTTATTTCAGCAAATAGTAATTGCAATTGGGTATTTGTCATTTTTTAATCTATGTATATCATGTGCTATTTTAAATCTATGTTTATAAATATTGCAGTATATTATAACTTTTAGGAAATACAGCAACAGGTTTTCAGTATTTATGCGTATTGCTCAAAAACGAAACTGTAATGTAACGTCACATTATTGTAAAGTCGCCTAAGTTATATGAGCGTATAAACAAAATTTCCAATAACATTTTTTTTTTATTGTGACTTATGTCTTTATAAATTGTAGCTTATATGTTAGTCCGATGTATAAGCTACATTACTGTAAGGTTTCATCAAAATCCAGTCAGTAGTTTTTACGTGAAATTTTATGCGAATCCTACAGATATGTCTCGAGATTCGTCTGCAGCGCAAACAGCTCGTGTGCCCACCGCACTTGCACTGGTAAACTTAAGATTGCTGGCCGAACAGTATTATTGCGGTGTTTCCCTTTCGCGCGTCGCACAGCTGGAAAAACTACTCGCCAATTATCCGAGGGAAAATTGTTCACGTCCGTATCTGTTCAGTTCAGTTTTTCCGTGGGAGAGCCATGCTTCGGCACGAATTGGGCCGGCTCGACCGGAGTGATACCACAGCCTCATAGAAAACCGGCGTAAAATAGCGCTTGCGCTGTGTTTCGCCGAGTGAGTGAGGGTACCGGAGGCCCAATCCCCTTATTCCCCTTATTTCCTTTAAAAGGCCGGCAACGCATCTGTGACTCCTCTGGTGTTGTTGTCCATGGGCAACGGTTATCGCTTACCATCAGGCGATCCGTTGGCTCGTTTGCTGCACTTTTTTTTTTTTGTTCCCCTGAGGAAAATGCATTAAATTGCATACCCCGGCTGTGGCGAGCCGGCGCTGCCCTACCCTATAAAAAAAAATCTGTTTAGTTGACAGACTTTTAGGAGCTTAAATTGAACTGGGCTGGTAAAAGAACATCGGTGGTGCTCATCAGCACTCGTCTACGAATCGAATGATTCCAGGGACCTGGAGTCGATCCTGCTACGTACAACAAACAAAGTCTCGATCTCTGTCTGTCCCTAATGGATTTTGATGCGGTTTTCCAATTTTTCCAATAGATAGAGTGATTCTTGAGAAAGGTTTATATGTATAATACATACATAATATAGTAGAGAAACACTGATAAATTTAGAGGTTTCTTATGTGATGTCGTAAACAAGCATTGCACCCGTGCAAAGGGTTGCTAGTTTTTTTTTTTTTTAAATGCGCCCGAGCGCAGCGACGGCGGCTATAGTCCGAGAAGGAATGATTCTTTTACCCGTGTTAAACACTCTACTTTTCACTTCGAATATATGAGGAAAATAAAACATTGGTTGTTTATTTAATCTATTTATTGATAATATATGATAATATATGATAATATCAGTAGGCAGAACACAATTTGCCTGGTCTTTAATTGAATCTGGTGTCAATATTTCGGAATCGCTTGAACTCATTTATAAAATTAAAATCTTAACTAGTATAAGAGATTATTTGAATTTTTTCAAATTCCGTCACAGATATCAATCAATACATAGTATAAAACAAAGTCGCTTTCGCTGTATGTCCGTATGTATGCTTAGATCTTTAAAACTACGCAACGGATTTTGACGCGGTTTTTTTTAATAGATAGAGTGATTCTTAAGGAAGGTTTGTATGTATAATAAATGCATAATATAGTAGAGAAACACTGATAAATTTAAAGGTTTCTAATCTGATGTCGTAAATAAGCACGTTTTTTTGCGCTTATATTGCAAACGCTGACTGAACCCTACGAGATAGACCAAAATAATGTACTACAGTATTGTACAACTTACAAAAATCCACAAAAAAGTCCGCGATGGTGTATGTCTATCTCTTAGGGATAACCCACCATAACCATTTTTTCACTGCACCCGTGCGAAGCCGGGGCGGGTCGCTAGTATATAATAAATTCACATCCCGCCAATTTATGTTGACTGTTTAAATTTTAAATATGGAACTCACCGCGTGTTTGTTGCGGCTTATTCCGCTGGAAGTAGTTTGCGCTAAGTTCACACTGGCTGTTTAGAAACTCACATGGCCGCAGCATTTTTTTTATAGTTCACAGCTGACAGTTCGTAGCTGACATTCGTAATTCTATTTTTAACGTTCATTCCGGCCCTTGGGTGGGAAGTAAATTGTATGAGTTTTTCCCTCCCTATGTCGGGAAGCAGCATTTTCCACCCAATAATCAGATCAAAACAACATAACTTTCCGAGTATAAGAAATGAAAAATATATTTCTTACACTTATACCAAGTAGCCTAAAGTACGCTCTGAAGACTTGTGTTATGGGATCTGGGGTAACTAATACATATATAATTTGATAGAAATATATATTAACAACCTTGACTAAGGTAGGTTCATCACACAAACATCTGCCCCCACCTGGATTCGAATCCGGGACGGAACTCCTATTAGTACTTCCCCCTAGTCCTAGCTGTTGTGACATTTGTCTATAATTTTTTGTGATTTTTGTCTATGTTCTTGTTTTTGGTGTGTAACAAAGAGTTATGTTATGTTAATCGATGTGATTATAAAACAGATATAGCAACCAATAGTAATAACTGTACCAAATTAAAGCATTTGAAGCGTAAACTTATTAAAATCTCTTCGTCTAGTGCTCAAATTGTCGCTAGACTAAAATCCAGGTACCATTATGTAGGCAGACGGAGCAGCCTTGGTCTGGCCTTGCTAACGACAAATCGCCGCTAGCAACAACCCATACAAAACGTTTCTCCCCACGTTTAAACAAGTTTTCGGATACAATTCTATGAATCAATATAGCTGCCATCGATTCCAGTTCTAGGTGTTTCGATATTGGTTTGTTGTATTTAACTGTGGCAGCTTTTCAGTTACCAAATGTATGGTTTCGGTATAAAGGTGACACAAAATCCTGAATGTATCAACACTTTATTTTAAATTATTATGAAAGACGGCTAAAGCTATTACTAATATTAGGGGTTATGGTATGAAATTACTGATTTGTTTAAAGATTTCAAAGAATCTGGCTATTTTATCTATTTCTTCTATTAGATACTAACTTTTTCATTATTTATTTAATAACCAAGAGAGTAAAAACTTACGAACGAGTGAGAACTTTACGAAATTTTTACACAGACGTTAAACTAAGTTAATTTGTTCACAAATGTAGTCGTTATTAGACTTAGTTTAATTTAATAAATTGCATTCATGCAATTCAAAATATCTAAAGAAAGATAGGAATCTAAAAGAATAAAAGTAAAAAATCTTTTTTTAAATCAAGCTTTTATTTAAATGAGCTAAAAAGGTCAAAATAAACTTTTAAATATAAAAGCTTGTCGTTTAAAGTATTCTATAAGTAAGTAAATCTCGCGACAAGCTTTTATATGTAAATTTTTTTTGGACCTTTTTAGCGCATTTAAATAAAAGCTTGTTTTTAAAAAGTTTTTTTTACTTTTAATTTATTTTCCGACACAGGTATTTTTAAATTTGGAACACATCGCGTTACCTTTTACTGGCCATTCAGCCAAACACTTTTATTTTCATTGTACCAAAGATTGTATGTACGTAACCTAATTCAGTTCTATTTTTAAAATTTTACTTTCCGCCCTAAGGAGGGAAGTAAATAGTATGAGAATTTCCCGCCCGTTGGTGGGAACTAGCGTTTCCATCCCAATACTCAGATCAAGGAAACGCACCTTTCCGAGCATGAGGAATGAAAAAAAAATTGTCCTTGCTGGTTTTTTTACTGATCTTTTCCAGTACAAGGTTTCCCGCCGTAGACTTTTGAACCAATGGCGTAGCATCTTTAACGTGCGTGATTGTATAAATGCTATTTGAAAAACACATTTTTGATTTGATTTATACTATTTATATAATTAAAGTGGTATTACGTTATTATCGGATAATGTTTACCTGTAACTATAATAATTAAGATACATAATTATATGAAATCAATCAAACGTTTCTTTTTAACTAACCAATTAACACATTTTATTATTGTTTTCATCTACATAAATCCGTAGACGTCGTTGCAGCTTCCTGGAATTTTCCCAGAGATTGGCCGATACACCCCCGTATTTGGCTCCATTTAGCGGGTGACTGGGGAGCAGGGGGAGGCAGACATTTTGTTACTAATTAATTTCCCCGAGACCCACTCGTCCCAGCCAGACAGCCGCTGATATCTTATATTTAAACCTTCTTGAAGGTGCCATGTTAGTTCTGTCGTGAATCGCTTTTATTTATTTATTTATTTATATATATTTGGGATACAAACAGTAAATATTTTACTTAAAGGCAATATATAAAATTAATTATTATACACCAGTGAAGTTTTCACTTAATTACTGTTTAAAGTAGATCACTGAACATTTTAAGAAATAAAATCATATTTATAACAATATGCCTGAAACGTTATAGGTCGCGGAAAATAGGACGAATACTGGTCTGAAACTTGTTAATATCTAACAAAAAAATCGACAGACCCAAAATTATTGTTATAAAAAGAACACGAACGATCGATTCTTATTATTTATTTTACCCAGACATTAATACTAGTAGCATAGATTAAGGTTGGGAGTTGAAGGGAATAACATGTTAGATATTTTATCTGTAACTTCATACCTGAGAATATTATAACATCGTTTATTTGAGTAGAATCTGAAATAGCTAGTTTAATAATTATTTACTGGCTCCAGCTTCTTTTTAATGTAAATAGCTAGCGGCCCGCCCTGACTTACAGTCGGGTCAATTTAATAGGCCACATTTGACATTTGTTCATAGTGAGGTGACCTGCTTAAACACTCCGATTATGGTGAAAAAATCGATATTTACTTCAAACATATGTGAATCGAATACAGTTATTATGGAAAAGTACTTTTTTTATAAGATCCCTATCTTATAAAAAAAAGTACTTTTCCACAATAACTGTAATAGGCAAACGAGCAAATGGATTACTTGATATTAAGTGATTATCGCTGCGGCCTTTTAAATGGGAATACGCTCTTTTTTATAGTACTACATTAATATATTTTTTTAAAATTATTTTTACATTTTTTTTTATCATCAATTATTTCTCTGTTTATGAAGTTATTATTGTTTTATTATAAAAAACAAAAGAACAACATGTTTTACAATACATACACTCACGCCTTTTTCCCATGGGGGTAGGCAGAGATTACGTCTTTCCACTTGCTACGGTCTTTACATATCTCTTTCGCTTCATCTACTTTCATAACATTCCTCATACATGCTCGACGATTGCGGGTACTTCTGACCTGGCCTTTTTTGAGGAGACTTTCGATTTGTTCAAAATATGTTCGCCTAGGTCTTCCTCGTCCCGTATCTCCACTCACTCCAGCTTCATAAATCATTTTGGTCAGTCTACTTTCGTCCATCCGTTCCACATGCCCAAACCACCCAAGCATCCCTTTCTCTATTCTTGTCACGATATCCTCTTTCAAACCACATTTCTTTCTAATCACTTCATTATACAATCTGTCACTCAGTTTTACTCCTGCCATACTCCGCAAAGCTCTCATTTCTACTGCATTTATTCTGCTTTCATGTCGTTTCTCCCATACCCAACTTTCACTTCCGTACATTCATGGTGAATAATCCCTTCACAAGTAATCATTGCATTCATTCGATTTTTTGAGGGACATCACTTACGTATAGACTTCACTGAACGCAACATTGTAACAACGGCCATTTGTGCATTTCCAAACTAAAAAAATATTGAATATTTTATGTCCGCCATTACAAGGTTAGTTGAGGAATTTTAATGAAATGTCAAATGTGGCCTATTAAATTGACCCGACTTTAGCACACAGGTAAAATAGATTATATTAAATGGTACCACGACTTAGTCAAGTATTAGTAGCCTATGTGTTACTCAATACTCAATACTTTATTGCAATCCATCGGTACAAACATGTTAATATAAATAAATGAGCATCTCTATGGACCCTGTCGGGCACAGCAATATTGGAAAGAACAAATGTTTTATTCTCATTATTAATTTAATATTAAGTATTATATTAATTATTTATTCTATTATTTATGTAATATTTTCAAATTATTATTCTTATATTATTATTATTATTTATTGATTGATTTTAGATTTCAGATAAAATTTGTATTTTGAGATGATTTAGTTTCAATTTTATTTATTGTTTTTGATATTCAATATTTTTGTCTTCTAAATATTCAGATATTTTATAATAGCACTTCTCAGTGAGTAATTTTTTTAAATCATTTATAAAATGTTTGTCATCACTGATATTTTTTAACGAGTCGGGTAACTTATTGAAAATTTTTATGGACATGACCAATGGGCTGGAAGAGTGGTGTTTCATTAGGGATTGTGGTAACATTAATTTGTTTCTATGTCTAAGAGGTCTCTTTATGGTGTCGTCTCGCCTGGTGTAAAAGTCTGGGTGTTATTCTGATGTATGAGCTATATTACTATAAAGTTTTATCAAAATACATTCAATAGTTTTTACATGAAAGACTAACAAACATCTACGTAATCCATACTTACAGACTTTGGCGTTTATATTAGTAGAGTTAACGTTAAACTTCCCATATTCCGTTAACACGTAAAAATGGCAGCAGTAATTCTCAGTTTTGAATTGCCAGTTGCAGAAATAAGAAGAATAAGAGTTAACGTATGTTACTTAAGAATAATGAAGCCTTCTAATAGTTAAAGAATTTTTGAAATCAATTATATAGTTATCTATACTTATATTATAAAGAAGGAAGAACTATTAGACGAAAATTGACTCTTTCTTTGCCACGTGTTTCTACTAAGTATAGGAAAAACTCTTTCATTATCAGATCTGCTAGCGCTTTTAATTCATTGGCTGATCGTTCCGAGATAGATTTGTTTATTTCAAGTATTAAAAGTGTAAAAAAATGTATGTCATCAGATTGGTTCAATGTTCACTCATAGGAATATCTTAATTAATTTAGTAGCAAAAACTTATCATTTCTTTATTTTTAAGTATATGTTAGCCTTTTCGTGTCATTACCAGCTAGTATATATAGTCTATACTCTATATGTGAAAACATGTTAATGGTAGTTAGTTAACTAAATATGTTTATTACATAGTCATAAATACTGTATGATTTCTAAATAAAAAAAAAAAAAAGATTTGTTTGTTTGTAATGAATAGGCTCCGAAACTACTGGACCGATTTCAAAAATTCTTTCACCTTTGGTAAGCTACATTATCCCCGAGTAACATAGCCTACTTTTATCCCGGAAAAATCGTCAGATCCCACGGGATGCGCAATAAAGGCTTCTGCACAGATTTTCATGCGGTTTTCATCAATAGATAGAGAGATTCTTGAGCAAGGTTTTGCGGTATTTATTTAGTCGGAAAAACGGATAGTTCCACGGGAAGCGCGATAAAACCTTCGCGCCATAAACCGACTTCCACGCATATGTAGCCGTGGGCAAAAGCTGTGACCCTTAACCCTCTATAGACCCAATCCAGAAATCCACGCAGGCGAAGCCGCGGGCAGAAAGCTAGTCGAATAATAAGAAAGAAATAATTTTACGCAGTAAAAATTATAATATATCTTATAACCATCAGGGATAATGTAGCATTGTAGCTGCACAGGACCGACCGATCTGGAGATCCTGAGGGAGGCCTATATTAGGAATGAAAAGAAATAGCATGCTAGAACGTTCCATATGACATTTCTCTTTGTGTGTTTTCTATCGCTTATACAACGGGTTGTGTTCCAAAGAATTGTTCGACATGATGCCCACGGCCACATTCTACCATCGCACCGCTCGCCATCGGCAGGGTGTTCATCGTCACATGCTAGAGCCTAAATGGTCACGCACAGTGCGGTTTCAACGAAATTTCCTTCCGCGCACGCTCCGATTGTGGAACGAGCTCCCTGCTGAGGCCGGGGGATTACAGTATGAGGTTCTTCAAAAAGGAGTAAATAGGTTTTTAAAAAGGTCGGCAAAGCGTTTGTGATGCCCCTAGTGTTGCAAGCGTCCATAGGCGACGGTGACTGCTTACCATCAGGCAGGCCGTAAGCCTTTTTGCTACCGTTGTAGTATAAAAAAAAAAAAATTAGCCATTAATAGGGAATCTCTCGTGAATCGGGTCTTCAGGACACTTAGTGTTTAATGTTTTTCAATTAGAATTCATTAACCATTTAAAAATAACGCCGCCCTACACTTTTATGTTATCCTGTTCGAGTCCAGTTATGAATATAGAATCTCACATACGCCTCAACTGGAACAAATCTGTGCAGGTCATACAAATTATTACTTCCATGCGAGATTCGAACCTGCGCCGTAACCAATCATACGACCGCAAAGTCATTTTAGCCTTTGAATAAATTATCATTCAAATACTTATGATAAAATATCATGGATAGGATACAATCTTCTGCTGTCATGCTACAGACTACCACTACGCTTCCCCGCTTCAATAAGCCTCATCATTATAAAACACATCGCCTCACTGCGGAATTGGAGGCTTACTCTCTCCATCTTTAATATACGTTATAAATCTGGACATAACATACAATGCTACCTTCGCAAGTGTTCTTTACGAGATATGGGGTGAGACGCAGCGATGTACAGTAAATAAACTTCTCCACTCTTTGATCGGCAGAGAAGATAATAGTCACGCCAGCGCAGTTTCCCTCAGTTCGCACGCTCGCGTTTTTCCAACGAATAAAATGTCATAATGGAAGCAATTTCCACTTTCAATTTCGCTTATGGACCGCGTTCTGCTCCAGAGTGGTACTGCATGCACGTCAATCAATCCTATTAATATTGTAAGTATGGATGTATGTTACTCTTGGATGGATGTAACGTAAAAACTATGGAATGGATCTTTATAAGCTTATACATCAGAATGACACAAAAAAAAGGCTACAATTTATAAAGATACACGCCACGCTTAATATAATCAACACGAAATGCTAATCTTACGCAGTCGAAGTCGCGGGCATCAGCTAGTTTCTAATATATTTAGCGATAAATCGATGAATCAATCAATCAAAATAATATTTTATCAACATAGACCTTTACAGGCACTTATTGACGTTAAAACAAACAAAACAAAAAAAAAAGAAAAGCTTAAAAAAACGAAAACCTTGTGCGTACGTACGAACAAGGAAAAAAAAATATTGACTCTACATCTGTTCGGAAATTGGGAGAGCCTTCTCGAGAAGAACAGGCAAGAAACTCTGAAGGTCCATTTTTTATCTCCTCTTTTCAATGTTAATAATTATAATAATATAATATAAAATACAATATAGTATAAGATACAATCATACCTAATACGATTACAGTCGTATGTATGTTTACATACACATATAAAATTAATACAATATTATAAATAATGTTGTTACCAAACATGGCTCTATGAATAGTGTCCCTATTCCCAAATAGTGTGATCATTTAGATAGTCACTTACTTTATAATAGCCTTTACTCATGAGTGTCTTTTTGATATGTATTTTAAATTTATATAAAAGCAAATCAATGACACTTTGCGGAAGCTTGTTAAACATAGATATACATTTCCCCAAGAACAAACAGCTAGATTTTTGGAGTCTGAACATTGGAACGGCAAATAGGGTGACTCCGTAACCGACCTTATTACTTTGGACAGATCAAAAGTATTTTGTTAAGTTTAAGTCATAAATAAAAGATGTATTTGGAAATCTAAAAAACTCAACTCCGCTCCTGTGTAATTATTACTTATTTTTAAATTACCGTAATGCAATGCCGATATTAAACACACTACAGAAAAACTGTGAGCGTTGTTTGTTTGATTATTTTGATGATTCTCGTAGGGTTCAGCCTGCGTTTGCAATGTAAGCGGAAAAAATGTAATTATTTACGACATCACATTAGAAACCTCAAAAATAACAGTATTTGTCCATTATTTAATGGATGTCATCGATCTTCTGTCGACGATCTTCACCAAGTCGTCTGCCCAGACAACTTGGTCACAGACGACTTGCGCAGACGATATTAAGTAAAATCAAATAAAAATTAAATTAAATTCAATTTTACACACTTTTGGATATGTAACGTGCATGTAACTGAGACAACACGTTTGATTGGCTACTACGCAACGAGTCGCGAGTGCGATTCCCGGGACAGATATTTTGTATGACCTAAAAATAATTATTCTGGTCTCATTATGTGTACATGTGAGATACGACTACGACACAGGATAAAAATACAAGAGTAGCGACGTTCTTTTTAAAAAATAAATTCCAAACGCCCAAATGATAACGATATAAATGTGGATCGTGATATTTTATTTAAATAGTTATTCTTCTATCAAGTTTATTTTACATTAATTTACCGCATCGCTACACGCTACCGTGTGCTCTGACGGTACATCGCTACCGTATTGTTTACAGTTTCACTCTCAGAATTTTTCTCCCGAGTGAAAATTCCGCCCGCGCTCATTACCGCCTGCGCACGCGCACGCATTCTGCTCAGGGAAAAAATGATCGCGCCTCGTAATTGCTCGAGCGTCGAATACAGCGCACAATCATACAGTTATCTGAATGTGACATTGTTATCAGTTTTCGATGTTAAATTGTAGATAATTTTTAATTGATAAAATGAAACAGGTTGTAACTATTAATAGATTGCAGGATTATAGTGTAGTGAATAGTTATTTGTTCAACTAGAGAGGAAAGTTGGTTTTTTCAAGCGAGTGCTAATTTTGAATCCCGAATAAGCGAAGGATTCTAAAAATTGAATCCTGAGCGTCGCGAGGGATTCAAAGGCACGAGATGGAAATAACTTTTCTCTCGCGTGACACATACAACTTATCACCTTAGCAGTGAGAACATTATTAGAGATATAAATGAAACAATATGAATTAAAATGAAACCACATATATTTGCAAAAACTAAGTATCTATTAAAATTTTAAATTACAGTTATTAAAAGTTACATTTTGAAAATGTATAGTTTTATTAGTAAGTGACAGCGTGGAGTCCGTTTCTATTTCTTGGGACTGTGACGAGACAATACTGTTAATAAACGTTGGCGACTCGGTGCGGCTTCTTAGCGGATATTTAAAACTATAAATTATTTGTGTATTATTTTGTAAAACATATTCTTTATTTTTTTCTTTACTTTAGTGTATTCATTTCATTTTATAATTTAATTATATATTTAATTACAATGTTACCGAATAATTTTCATTTTAAAGGTTTATTAGTTTCCGAACGACTTATTTTTTGACATTTAATAAATCGAATTTCGAATGACGTGTTTCGTACATAATGATAATTCGCAGCATTCTAAAATCAAATCAATTTTCCTCACTCAGTGAGGGAAAACGCATTTCCCTCACTCTTTTTAAGCAGGGAACACAGTATGTTTGAGCTGCTAAGGTGAAAATATATTTGTTATGTATGTGAACGCAGTCAAATCATTTCAGTCTAGGCCAGCCTAGCCAGGCCTACCCTAAGAATCTTCACACTGGTCGGTCTTGACTGCTAGGGTCCAGCGCGTAGGGTCCAGCGCGTCAAAAGATGAACTGTGTGAGTGATTTCGCTTTGCCTTTGCTTGATTTAAAAAAAAGCAAAATTAGGACGCAGTCACAGATGACACGGGATGCTAAGCTGAAGAGGCCTGATTAAACAGGTACGATTGCGAAAGAGACAAACACTTATCGATAAGCGTCGTGTCCGCCCATGACATCGCAAGATATCAGTAGATAGTCTGTTCCCCGTATCTCAACAATTTATCAATCGATCATTGACTAAATGTTTATAATAACGAGGAGTTAGAAGTAGGTTCAAACTGAAAGACAAATATCTCAACGAAGACAGTCAAATGAATAAATATTTTTAACTCTTACACCAATTAGCCTAGCTCAAAGTAAGCTGTGTCGGGCTTGTATTATGGAATCTAGGGTAACGGATATACATAGATAGATATATATATATATATAGCTTATAGCTTTCTGCCCGCGGCTTCGCCCGCGTGGATTTCGGTATTGGGTCTATTGAGCGTTAAGGATCATAGTTTTTGCCCACGGCTACATATGCGTGGAAGTCGGTTTATGGCGCGAAGGTTTTATCGCGCTTCCCGTGGGACTATCCGTTTTTCCGAGAAAAAAATACCGCAAAACCTTGCTCACTTTGAATCGCTCTATCTATTGATGTTTTCATCAATGAAAATATAAGCCCGCGACCTTAAAGTTGGAACTTCAAAGACGAAAACTCAACCAACAACCAACTCAACCAACCTCACAGAAGAAACTTGAAACCTGTGTACTATCCACTCAACTACGGAGGTCGTCAAAATAGTACAGAAGAATAATAAAAAAAGATTCGGTTTTATGAATAAAACCTCTTTCAGTTAATTTGTGTACATGTTAAATACGATATCTTTAGGGTACTATATCTTTAGGGTACTAAAGCGCGTTCCGCGCCTAGCCAGCGCGGTGTCAAGGTACTAAAGCGCTAAGGCAATTGAAACCGTAAATTAATACATTAAATTATCAAAGAAATAAAAATGTATATAACATAATCAATAATTTAATATATATGTAACTAATTCTATTTTTATAAATAGGTATAGAATTTTATATAATTAAAATTATTACTATAGCTTTTATGTAAAGGAAGTTGGGTTCAGACTATTTATCTGAGACCAGTTTCCAATTGACGCATCTGTAAAATTACAGGTAGAAAAAAAACAGAACTTTCTGGTCTTCATGCTTTTTCGTTCCAGTACATCTCCCGCTGTAAACTTGTGAACCAATTACGTAGCATCTTAGACTGGGTTATAAAAATCCTATTTGAAGAATAAGTTTTTGATTTGATTTTGATATATACTCGTATCTTTGTTTCTTAGATTATTTTTAGTTTGTAGAAATCGATTTTAATATTATATGTTAAAGCGTGGCGCAAATTTACATTTTTGAAAAAATTAATACGTTATACTTTAAAGTTTTTTTGTGGGATTAATATGTAAAAAAAAGTTTGCCCCGGGTGAGGATCGAACTCACGACCTTAAGATTATGAGACTTACGCGCTGCCTACTGCGCTACCGAGGCGATGAACAGCTTTACAAATATATCTATACAAATAAATCAAATTGGAGTGCCTGTTTGTAATATTAAAATAATTTGTTGTAAAACTAAAACTGTTTGTAATATATTTATACCAAAATACATATGTTTAAAATTTTTGTCTGTCTATTTGTTCCGACTAATCTCTGGAACGGCTGGACCGACCCACGAGATGCGCAATAAAGGCTTCGCTCAAAAACTACTGCACAGTTTTCATGCGGCTTTCATCAATAGATAGAACAGTGTTTCTTGAGCAAGGTTTTGCGGTATTTTTTATCTCGGAAAAACGGATAGTCCCACGGGAAACGCGATAAAACCTTCGCACCATAAACCGACTTCCGCGCATATGTACCCTTAACCCTCTATAGACTCAATCCCGAAATCCACGCGGGCGAAGCCGCGCGCAGAAAGCTAGTACTTCAATAAATGAGAAGAAGTCTTTTACTACTGCTATGGATTAGAAAGAGAGGGATCAAACTTGAACGTAGAATAAAAATTGAATGACATCTCTGAACACGACAAATGAACTGTCAAAATACAATTTCAAGATGGCGGTATTTCGTTCACTTTCTTCTTATTAATTCAAATTTGAAATGAACAAGAAATTTATTGGTAGGGCAATAAATCTGACAATGTAATATACATTTTTACGAAATAAATTTTATTTAAAGATTCTCTTCAGTTAACTCTGAAGGATCACTGAAAAATTATTTAAAAACAGCAATTTAGTTGCTCGCTTTCATTTGTAAAGTTACTTATTGTTGTTTATATATTAATTATATCATATCAAAACCTATTTAAATTTTGTCATTCGTGTATGCATTTTGTTTTTTTTTTCTATTATATATATTTTTTTGTATATCATCACCTGTTCAACTCGACACAAACTCAAACTCAAAGCGATGCGAATTCAAAAGATAAGTTTTGTTTCCACGTTATATTCAATCGACAGAAATTAAAATATTTGGCGGCATATTATTAGCACGCCTGAGGTAGAAACGTACATGTCCTTGAAGCATTTTCGTACGATTTAATTAATTTAATGCCTCCATTCAAAACGTCTAGCATCTAGCTTAATTCAAAGACTTCGAAGAAAAACATTAAGATCATATTCTTCGTAGCCCGAAGCGCTGGAGTCAAAGATTCGTTTATCTTTGTTATTCATAATTAAAGCTTCATTAAATCAGAGCTGGCTATTTTCCACAATATTTTTATAAAAACTAGCCGCATGACTACGCTTTGGTTAAATAATGAAATTAGAATAACACAAAGAAGAAATAACCAAGTTGAAATATTGTAGAAGAATTTGTATGAACAACATTTTTCTTTTGTGGTGTTGATAAAAATATGAACCAAAAAATTTTGTGTGTTTTGACTTTATGAATGAACTGTATTCATCCCTACTTTTAAGTGGAATTTAAAAAAGATGCGTCTCTTGTCTATATCTGACGCCGAATCCCTCCAAAAAATACGAAACAACGCGAAATAAAATATAACAAAAAAACGCGCTCTTTCACGTAAAAACTACTGAATGGATTTTAATGAAACCTTAAAATAATATAGCTTGTACATTTATTAAGTTATACACTACGCTATAATATTATATAAGGCAATCGAAATTTCCTACCAGCTGGTAGTAAATATACGCATTATTATAATTACTTGTATATTACGACGACCTCTATAGTCGAGTGGATAATACACCGGTTTCAAGGTGTCGCCATCTCTGAGGTCCCGGGTTCGAATCCCGGTGGGGGCAGATGTTTGTGTGATGAATACGAGCATTTGTACTCTATTCATGGTTGTTGATATATATTTCTAAATCAAATAAACCAGGAAATTGATACCTCAGGCAATCTACAAATTGCCACCCCAAGGACCCACCCGTTGTAACGGGTGGCGTTTGACTCTACCGAGAAGGACACATATGTCCTGGACGGTCACCCCAGCCCTACTCCTAGGGTTGAGACGAAGCTTGCGATTGATATATATTTCTATAAAAATCGGGTGGGGCTGTGCCGGGGCACACGGCCGTTGGTTTTAACGTGAAACGTCTATGTTAGGAAATCGCTTTAAATAAAAACAAGATTGACGGTGTTTAAGAATTTTAATAAAAAACTCAATGTCACAACAGCGAACTGACTATACAAGTGAAATATTCACACCATATTTTTGTTTCTAAGACTAATAGTTTTTTAATTATTAAGGTACGATGATATAGACCTTTTCGTTACGGTCCACTTTTTAAACCTGGTACCCGTATGTTTCGGCGCGATTTTAAAGACGTTTCACGTCAAAAATATTTATATGTACATATGTATAATATATGTATGTCTATCCGTTACCCGTTACGTTATGGGATCTACCCATAACACAAGCCCGTGCTTAGTTTGGGCTAGGTTAATTGGTGTAAGTGTAACAAATGTTAAAACCTTAACCAGAAAAACATATTAGTTAAGTATATTTTAAATGTGAGTTTTTTTTATTATGAGTTTCTGAGAACAAATTTTCTTGCCTTTTAAATACGTTATGAATTACTTTGATTTATAGTGAGATGTGTGTAAAAGTATCATAGAGTTTAGATACAGATTTCGTCCGCCATCTTCCACATTTGACAGCTCACGTCATTGCTTATTACAATACACAATTCCCCGTGTCGGTTGTTGTATAATAAGTCGAAATAATAAAATACAAGGAGGAATTCTGTTTTTCTGAGAAGTATATTTTATGATGTGTCCTTTGTACCTTTAGCCAAGGGCTGCGTGGTCCGCTCCGAACATGGATAATATGCACATTCTAAGCTACTTCTCGGTACAAGACCTTAGTTTTTCTACATGCCTAACTCTGAGTAATGCTTGCTAGTTATCTACTAAGAACGATAAAATTGCTTTGATGTTACTTGATAATATTAAGGATAATGTGTACACTAATTTAAAAGTAACTTTTAACTACTTTTTAATCTATAGAATTATTGACAGCTGTAATATTCTGTTCATAGTAATATTGTCTCTGATACCCATTTTTCAAATTAGGAACATCTTTCGAAGCCAATACAAAATATTTCGGCCTGAATTCTAATTATAATGGAAATTGAATTGCAGTAACGAAACATTGAAAAGGTACCGTTTTATAATCTGGACGAGTATTTAAAAAGGTTCGAGTTTATTGACAATGATTATAACCGCCAATAATTTGTTTCTTCGAATTTGGACCCAATTGTAGAATAATTAAGGCATTTTTTAAAATACTTAAGAGCGTAAGTAATGTATGCATCTTTATATTTACTCGTTAAAACACTGTTGATTGATCACCATCACGAAAACCTACATGTAAAATGGGGGTTGTATAAAGTACTACTTTATTATTTGAAAAAATGTAAATCGTTCGATATGTTTTTTTTTTATTGAAAATTGTTGTCCGTATAATTCTACACAGTACAGTACATAATTTTTCATTAATTATTTTAATTGTAAATTACTTTAGCGCTCTACTTTAGTGAGTGCGTATGTAAACATCCGTAAAAATGTACGTAATATACAAGTACAAATTCTGTTTCAGTTTATATTGTATTTTTACATTATCAACTACATCGATACACTGAATTCGATTTGTATTTATATGTGATTAACTCTATCGACACACTGGATTCAATTAATATTATTATATTATTAAGTTTAACGACACACTGAAATTAATTTATATTTTATGTCAACAAATCAATCGAAACGCTTAATTCAATTTGTATATAATGTCAACAACTCAATGAGCACACTGAATTTAATATAATTATATTTTATATCAACAGCTCAATCGACACACTGAATTCAATCTATATTTATGTCATCAACTCTACCAACATACACGTTAAATTCAATTTATATTTTTATGTCAAGAACTCTATTGACACACTGCATTTCAATTTGTATAATGTCATCAACTTTATCGGAACATTGGATTTAGTTTGTTTTTTATATCAACAACTCTATCGACACACTGAATTCAATATATATTCTTATATCATTATTCTTATCGACATACTTCATTTAATTAATAAGTTTCTCTTCCAGTTACCAAGCGGTTTTTACATACCCAACTAACCCAACAATCTTATTAATTAATAAGAATATTTGTGAGATAAACGAATTCGCGCATCCACCAGACGCTTGTTAAATCTTAATCTTTCGAAAACGTTTTGAAGCTAACCGTAATAAGAATCCATTCGAACGTGCACAAAAAAATTATTGTCAATACGTCCAGCAGTTTAAAAATTATGTCACAAATGAAAACAAATAAAAAAAGCCGCTTCACCGCCAATCGTCTGTTATTCAAAATTTTATCTACATTAATGCAATTTTCAATTCAGCGCAGAAGCCCACTGCTTTAATTTGATATTTACAAAAAGATTTTTATACAAGTTATAAAACATTGTGATATATCATATTGTAACATAGTAATCCAAGCGATTGACTATTTCAATAAGCACTTTAGGTATAAAGAAACCTTTTACCCCCTCACGCATTCTAGAAATTATGTTCAACTTGCATCTAGAAACGTTCCTCATACAACCTACTCCAACTGCTAACCAGTTGGCCAACCGCATCTAAAAATACGTCACAAAATAAAAAAAACCATAGACCAGTCTTCCTCTGCTAATCGATGCCAATTACAACTAATGCGACGAACGGGTGTGGACGCAGGGGGCTACCTGTCGTTTGATAATCGTAATGTTCGTAGTTCGCAATACATTGGTGCACTTATTTATCCCACAGAAATAGAAATAGAAAAATTATTTGCCGGAATTTTGTACATGCTTTTTTCCCAACTTCTTCTTTCTCCTGCCCTGTTCATAATTTTATTTGGGGTCGGCGCAACATGTCTTCCTCTTTATATCAACATTCACATAGTCCATCCATATTTTCACGGGTATTCCTCTCCCCACACGCCCATTCACTTTCATATCCATTACTTTCCCAGTAACATGATCTTGGCAGGAGACTCTCCATTCTCTCAATTTATCAACAATAGACTATTCAGACTTCCCCTGATATATTCATTCCTCACTCTATCCTTTCTTGTTTGTAAGTTTTTAACCAACTAGAATCCCTAAATATCTATCACATAAACGCAAATTATTGTACATTAAATTTAATAGGTAGCATTATAAAATATTGCTAAACTTTTGTAAAAATCAATTGGTTGAGATTGGTTAATGTCAATGAATTAAGAAGTAACCACTATGTCAAATTTCACAAACGATTCATTGGAATTCTATGTCAACTACATTTTACTAAATAAGCCATGTTACTAAATAGCGCGTATTGCGAGCGTTGTACAGTAAAGAGCGGTTCGCAAATTACGGTTTGCTATAGCAATAGCCCCCTAACAAAGAGTGTGCGCGAGCGCAGCGTAGCCTTGAAGTCGTGCGTCGACTGCAGTTACACAGTAAGTATCAAACATAACTGAGCCATTTGTATATTTTATAGAGTGCAACATTAAAAATGATGTAATGATCTACACAACTGAATGTGTATAGACGTCGTGTGTTTCAAATGATGTGAAATGTACACTGAAAATATGTGTAACAAATATATATACAATACTGTATATAATAATACTACTCGTACTAATATTATAATAGCGAAAGTTTGTAATTATGTATGGATGTTTGTACGTCTATCACGTAAAAACTACTAAATCGATTTTAATGAAACTTTACAATAGTATAACTTATACATCACAATAGCACATAGACTACAATTTATATAAATATATGCTAGATTTATATAAACTACTGGAAATATTAATTCTACGTAGACAATCTATATATCAAAATCAATAATGCAATAGCTTATGTACACTTTATTGTACAATGTATCGAAAACTAAAAATAAATATATAAAAAAATATAATATAATCCATATATTTAATTATTTATAACTTACAATGTATAAGGAACATAATACACTTGTACTTTCATACCAAAATAAATATGTTCATTTATGAAAGGTAGAACTTTTGAAGTTGACATTTAAACGAATGTATAAATTGGCAGTTCTGGATATATTTGCTTATATGACAATTATACGTTAATTAAGCTCTTAAAATCATTTTGACGTGTAGATTTTGACACATACTAATGTGTCAGTTTTTGTCATCATCAGAAAAGAGCGCATGCGCACATTCTAGAGAGAGGGCACCCTGGGCACGGTTCGTGCTCCTTCTGAGGATTCTGGTACTCTTGTCGAGAAGGCCATACTCGCCTCCTAATCTACGGTTTGGTACGGCGCTATTTCATGCATTTCCCCTCGCAAAAATTATACTTATGGACGTCAAACTTGTAATTATATATAAACATAGTAATTAAGTATAAACAAAATAACACAAAAGACATATTAAATTATGTATCCTGTTCGCTGTCTGAATTAAAATACATAAAAATAATAAATATTTCTTACACTAACACCAATCAGCCTAGCCCAAAGTAAGCTCTGTAAGGCTTGTGTTATGGGTTCTAGGGTAACGGATAGACATACATATATTATACATATATAAATATTTTTGAAAGAAATATATTAACAACCATGACTAAGGTACAAATGCTCGCATTTTTCAAACATCTGCCCCCACAGGGATTCGAACCCGGGACCCGAATTGGCAATCATTTGTCATTCTAACACGTTTTACTATAGTTAAATTTTACCAATAGCATATATTGTACAGTTGCCTACATTTAAATTCGTTTTCCTTTTTATAAATGGTAATTTATAAAAAAAAACACCTTTTTATATAATAACCTTTTAAAGTAAAACTATATTATCAACACATATTTACTGCCATTCATATTTAAACTATACTTCAAACAATTCTAAAATATTGGACAAAGTATATTTAAATTTCGAAGCGAAGGCAATCGCACGCGTTTCCGTGCGCACGCGATTCGCAACACCTCCGTGATCGCACATCTCGTTTCACTCGTGTTGCCGTCTCTTTCCAACAGCTACGCGAGAGCAGCGATCTCGCTCGTACCCGCCATAACTGGCGCCGCAGGAAGCGCGGGAGACTGACGATCTGAGACCGACCAATAGATCTTTACCTTCTTTTTCCCTTTGCGTGTTCCTTTCGCATATCACTAAGAATAGTGGTTTATTTTGATCAATCCCTAGTAATATTATAAACGCGCAAAGGAGATGTCCCATATTGGTTTATAGTAACTAACTCGGGTAAATTTGATATATTTGGATAGAAGGCTCTAAAGGAAAGTAATCGCCGTAAGTCATGTTATTTTCAAGCCCCCGAATTTTAATAATTCGTATTCTAGTATAATAAAAAATGAAATATCTTTAATGCAATAATTACACATTGCTTAACAAAAATTATCAACAAGCATTTTAAAAATCTAAATACATAATTGCTTTAATGAACCGAATATTTCTAATTTTGAGAAGTTTTTAACTAACTAAATATAGGGACTGCTATGTTACTTAATGTATGTTATCTAGAGCCAGAAAAAAATACTACATTTTTTTTCGGCTTTCAATTTAATATAGTTTGGTGTTTAGTTTACGCTGATCACAAAAAACCAACCTCCTTGTAATAAAAGGACATCTCCTTTGTAAGTAAGGATGAATGTCTGTTACTCTTTCCCGTAAAATCTACTGAATAGATTTTAATGAAATTTTGCAATAATATTAGCATAGCATAGCATAGCATAAATACTAATTCTGCGCAGACGAAGTTGCGGTCGCCATATATGTATGTATAACCTAAACAGAGTGTATGAGGAAAATTTAATATTTTTAGGCAAGAAAATTATATATGTTTGCTTTACTTACTACAAGTCAGAATTGTGCCTAAATTTTAACTTAAAATTTAGTATCAAAAATTGTTTACTTATTTTACTAAAACTTTATTATTCTCATTGCAAATAAACCGTGGCTCTTCGTTTTTCAATTATTTGAGTTTATAATAAATATACAATGAAAATCTGTTATTACCAGTTTTTACTTTGAAGTTTTAAAAGTAAGAACAAGCCTGCCCCCCTAGACAAAATGTCTTTCTATTTGAGTTTTCTATAATAGATAACATAAAAAATGTATGGAACTGACATTTCCAGTAGATACGTCACGTGACTTGATGACGCTGACAGAAAACTCGCAGACAAGATGCTAACTGTGTTTCTATTCTATCGCTCGTCTGTGTTCTATTTTGACAGTAGAAGAGTTCTATACAAATTCATAGACAAAATGTAGTTTGTGACGTAAAAAAATAGATACGGTTCTATTCTATTTCTACTCAACAAAGCGATTGCTCATACCCAATAGATTGGTGATAGATTATTTATCGAACATTTTAGATTAAATAAAGAAATGTCTACAGTACAAGTTCCAGGTTTCACAGGAAATCTGCAACCTCACTAAACCCAAAGTGTGGGTTCTCCACATTGTTATGTCATAACATTTAAAGTCACAGTTCTCAGTAACTTGATTGCCTCCCAAATATTAATTATCTATATAATGTATGTTTGTATCATTGATTACGTCCCAAAGCCTTATAAATTTAAATCCCTTCTTTATTACGTTGATTCACCCTTCATAAAAGTTCTTTGTCAGTATGCACCTAACAAAAACACTAGCGGCTCGTCCCAGCTTTGCACGGGTAGACATTACTCTTCGCAGCGTATGCGATGAAAGACATTTTATGGCTAATTTCTTTACACCTTCGGTTGGTTTTAATAAGAATTTCTAAAGTAATCTAGTACTAAATATAGCCTATGTTACTCAGTGAAAATGTAGCTTTCTAATGAAAGAAGAATTATTAAAATCGGTCCAGTACTTTTTTGAGTTTATTCGTTACATACAAACATACAAATCTTTCCTCTTTATAATATTAGTGTAGATATATTAACTATTTGACAGCCTCAGTAGTCGAGTGGATAGTACACCGGGTTTCAAGGTGTCGCCATCTCTGAGGTCCTGGGTTCAAATCTCGGTGGGTGCAGATGTTTGTGTGATGTATGCGAGCATTTGTACTTTAGTCATGACTGTTAAAATTATTTTTATGAAATAATAATATATGAACAATATATTTATGTAAGAATAATATATGAACTTACTTTGAGCTAGGCTAATTATGTAAGTGTAAGAAATATTTATTATTATTATTATGTATTTATTTTCTGTTTTAGATTTTGCGTGCTAAGTTTTATTTTTAACGTATTTTAATTCAGACAGTGAATACGATACAATAGTAGTAATTTGTCTTGTGTGTTATTTTTTTTATACTTAATTATTTTCACGGCCTGAAGAAACAATTGATTCGCTCAAGGTTAAAAAAATGTATTCTAATCCAAACATTCGAACTTGGCGAAATCCTACGGGGGCACCGCCATTTTTCATAAAAGAATATATCATAGAAGAATACACCAAGGCGACCAGGGCTGTTTAACAGCAGAAATAGGTACAACAGAGGTATCCAACCAGACCCTGGTATTTCAATTCAAATTAACTGTGTTATTACTAAGCATTTAACTTTAGTATCTTTGCTGTCCATTTCTAATGAGGAGCATAAAGAAAGAGGTTTAACGTGAAAAGCAATTAATACATCTCATTTGTAGGTTTAACTGGAACAGACAGAATCCAATAAGACTTTCCTAGGACTGTAGGGGTAATATAAAAGTAGATGATACTGTTTAAATGGCCAAGTGGTTTTCGGGACCCAGGTCAAAATTTCGGATATGTTGTTCTCCTGGTCGATGAGTCGAGCTGAGCAAAAAATGTAATGGTCGCAAAAAAAGTTAACGACTCATTTTCCCGCTAGGGGACTCTGAAGTCTGAATTAGAAAATCTTGGTTTTCGGCAGATTTTTGATAAGTTATTCCCCTTGACCAGCTGATTCAGAATATTCAACTTTTAGAAAAACTAACGACACATTTTCCCGTTAGGGGGCTCTGAAGTCTGAATTAGAAAATCTTGGTTTTCGGCAGATTTTTGATAAGTTATTCCCCTTGACCAGCTGATTCAGAATATTCAACTTTTAGAAAAAGTTAACGACGCATTTTCCCGCTAGGGGGCTCTGAAGTCTGAATTAGAAAATCGTGGTTTTCGGCAGAATATTCTGAATCAACTGGTCAAGGCGTTTTGCGACCATTACATTTTTTGCTCAGCTCGACCAGGAGAACAACATATACAAAATTTTGTCCTGGCTCCCGAAAACCACTAGGCCATTTAAACAGTATCATCTACGTTACAGCCAAATCAACTACAACAACAAGGGTTATCACTACATAGTATAAAACAAAGTCGCTTTCTCTCTCCCTATATCCCTATGTATGGTTAAATCTTTAAAGCTACGCAATGGATTTTGATGCGATTTATTTAATAGATAGAGTGATTGAAGAGGAAGGTTTATATGTATAACTAGCTGACCCGTGCCCACTTTCGTTGGGCATAATATTAATAATCCCCGAAGCGAGCACGAACGCGAACCGAATTAAACCCGAAGCCATCGCGCGCCGTCCGCTGCCTGTTTTTTTCTCCGATTCACTTTGCAAAACGGACTACCACGTAAAAACCTTTTTATTTTTCGGTTTTTTATATAACCTATGACACTCAGCAATAACGTGACCTTCTATTGCTGAAAGAATTTTTAAAATCGGTTCAGTAGATCCTGAGATTACCCCTTACAATTTACCAAATATACAAACACGCAAACTTTACTTCTTTATAATATTAGTATAGATAGCATCCATTAAATAGTGGAGAAATACTGTTATTTTTCTGGTTTCTAATGTGATGTTGTAAATAATTGCATTTTTTGCGCTTACATTGCAAGCGCAGGCTGACCCTACGAGATTATCAAAATAATGTACCAAACAACGTTCACAGTTTTTCTGTAGTGTGTTCAGTATCAGCACTGCAGCCGTGCGAAGCCGAGCGGGTCGTAATAACTGTGCCCCTAGTGAAAAACGATACACAAGTCGAAAATTGCTACTTTACAGAAGAGCGAAAATACAAAAGAAATATGTTAGCACACTGTGACTTAATGCCAAAAAATGAAGTATACGTTTAAATGCAGTTATGTATTTAAAAATGCTGTCTTTTATGTTGTATTGTTGGATTTTGTATAAAATTAACGGTTAATAACTCAATTTGGCCAAAATCAGACTTATACCCTTTTTCACTAGGGGCACAGTACCGTAGCAACAGAGTATACGTGTAAATTAATATTAAAAACTTTTCAAACAGCCAACCCAAGTTAAATTTGGGCGAACACATGAACACGTCCTTGCAGGGAAAGGATAAATGGGTACACGTCAGAGTTCACGGTCGCAGTGAAATATTAAACATAGCGCCTCCTCCAAAGCCACCCAGGGTGCTATTCGAAAGCCTACGCTAATAATTGTTTTAAGGCAAAGGAATATAGGAACGTGCGGACGAAACCTGTCTATGAGATTGTCAGATTTCTTAAAGTCGGAAAAGGAAAAAGATAGATGAGTTATATATAACAATCAATGTATTATTAATACACTGAATAAATTGTATTTAATTTCTATTTTTTTTTGTATCTATGGTGTGTAGGTATCTATCTATACTAATATAATAAAACTGAAGAGTTTGTTTGTTTGTTTGTTTGAACGCGCTAATCTCCGAAACTACTGGTGCGATTTGAATAATTCTTTTTTTGTTGGATAGTCCATTTATCGAGGAAGGCTATAGGCTAAATAACATTACGCTATGACCAATAAGAGCAAAGACAGAGCGGTAAATGTGTAAAAAACGGGGAAAATTATTCATTTTTGAAGGCTTTCTTTGCGTGCGCTGCGAAAACGGTTCAAGATACACAAAAAATATGTATGAAAGAATTATTCCTCTATACATGATCTAAAAAAAAGTCCGCGACGGCATATGTCTATCTTTTAAGGTTTAGTCACAATGACCGTTTTTATGGTACCAAATTTGGTCGAAATAATTTGTTTAAGTTGTATCAACATAATAATACTAAAAATTCTGCGGAAACTCGACCATTCCGAAAATCCCGCAAGAACGGGAACTATGTGGGAAAAACCAAAAATCTGCCGGAAGTCACTATTCCACGCGGACGAAGTCGCGGGCAAAAGCTAGTCATACATATATATAGGATTAGTTTATATTTAGAATTAGTTTATTTAATTTTAGTCGATTTTTCACATATGAACATGAGATTCATCGGAAAAGCTAAAAACTTGATCTATATTTGAACATACTTCGACTCACTGTGCTACAGTTTCTAGAATACCCGCTCAGGGGTTTAGATGCGAACGCGGATTACGAGCGACGTCACGTCCGCCCCCGCCCTAGGGGCTAAGTGTGACTTAGGTTTAAGCACTAGATACTCGCCTTGCTTCAAAAGTCATTAAGTTTTCTTTGATAAACAAAGAAAACTTAATGATTTTTTTAATTTCTGTAGAATGTCATTTTCGTGTCTACGTATTTATCGACTAGTCGTACCCGCGACTTCGACCGCGTGGAATATAACAAAAAAGTTTATTTAGGTTTTGCATTTTTATTTAAATTATTATTTATTTTTAGTGTTTTGTATCACTACATTGTATAAAACAAAGTCGCTATTCGCCGTCTGTGTGTCCCTATGTATGCTTAGAACTTTAAAACTACGCAACGGATTTTGATGCGGTTTTTTTTAATAGATAAAGTGATTCTTAAGGAAGGTTTATATGTATAACACATGCATAATATGGTCAAACTTTCAACGTTGCAGGATTAGATTTGAGTGTTTTTCACATGGCCAATTATATGTCGCGCTGTCAAGGTAACCTCTAAGCAAAACATGTTTGTATTGTCTGATGACAAAAAAGCTGTGAACGTGTATAAGGACATTTTGTAGTAGATATATTTACATAAGCATTGCACCCGTGCGACGCCGGGGCAGGTCGCTAGTATATAATATAGCTAATATTTAAAAATTTCTTTATATACAATATTAGGTGTACGATTTTCTTGTGTTAAAACAACCACACCACTGGAATTCCCGCTAGAGATGTGTCAATCTTTACAGAAGCGACTCAGTGAGTCCTTTCTTCCAAGTGATTCACTTGGAAGAAAGATTTAAATCTCTAACAGCGCTTCAAATGAATCATTCGCTCAATCGCATCTCGGTTTCAATCGGCATGCGGCGCTCGTACGATTAAGATTAGTAAATAGTTTAAGTCGGAGCGCTTCGGATCACGTCGCTCAATTACATCTCGATTTCATTCGATACGCAACGCATACACGATTGACTCAGAGTCACTGATACAAATGAATCAATATCAATATTTATATCAGTGCATTTGTATCAGATATCAGAATATTAGTATCAGTGACTCTGAACCGATTAAATCGGTTCAGCGTCACTGATACAAATGAAGCACTTTACTGATTCGAATCTTTGTACTGATCCGGATACAAATGATCCAATCTCAACAAAGATACGTTTTTTCCATCATTACTGCGCGCGGTACTGGACAGTACCTGGACATTGCAACATAACTTTTTTTGTAAAATAAAAAGCTAAGTTACTGCTTATCACATCAACTACCTGCCAATAAAAGTCCCGTCAAAATCGATCGAGCCAGTTCAGAGTTTAGCCGGAACAAACAGACAGACTACACTCTAATTTTATTCATATGTATAGATTCAATGTACCTAAACTTTACTCATAACATGTCCGGCATTATTTTTAAAAGAAAACATATATAATTAGCAATTATTTATTGACTATTTAATCTATTTAAAACATAATTATTAAATAATACTACTAATGAAATGTGTTAATGGAAATTAACATGTTTTGTTTAGTTTATAAAATAAATAATAAATAAACTTAATTTATTAATGTATTCTTAGATTTGGTTGTATAGAATCAGATTTCCTTTGAATTTGCCTATGACGTTTGTTTTGTATAATGCATCTGTGGGCGAGCACTTCTCACTTTCCGCTCAGCTAAGAATGCAATATATATCAAAATGATTGAGACATAGACACATACACACATATTACTTGCAATATACACAATATAATTTTTATCCTGTCTTAATTGCTATAGGATAGAAAATATAACCTTCTTCAAAATATATTTTAACTTTTTGGTCGCATTAGTATATTTGATAATTTACATAGCCTGCTTATGTACCTTTATATGATTTATATATTTTGAACTACGTTTATTTGTGTAGGTAATATTTATTAAAACAGAGTAAATGTAACTATAAAATGAAATAAAATCATTTTCACAGAAATTTAACAATATCATCTCCATAATCTATCACCATGGGAACCAAACAGGAATATCTTAAAATAAACCCTCGAACAAATCCAGTTTCCGTGACAACGGACCCCGATATAAAAAGTTCGCACACCTCCCAGAATGGAGAATCCGGCAGATTACCGGAAATTAAATTTCGCTGAAGTTTTTGACAAATTAATTAAGTTTCAAGATATCGCCGAGTTCGGATGACAGATTTTATCAGCATTACTTTAAGGGTGACTTTGGCTCCGGCTTTCTAACGTACGCTCCTTTGCCTTGCGTAGGTTTTATTAACTTTGCCGGGCGACCTTGGCCGTGACCTACGGATGGGAGGCGATTCGGAAAGCGCTCGAATGTAATTCTCACATTATGTGTACAGTGAGTTAGGTTTATATTTATTATTAATACTATATTATTATTATTATCATCTACATCACATTAATAACGCGATTACGCAACAACTTTCTCGCTGCTATCTTTCATACACAGACTATAAATAAAGAAGATATGTATGCATATCGGAGATAGCAACAGCGAAATGATAACAAATTCCTTTTTATATTCGTCATATAGTGTTGTTTATGTTTGGAATTTATCTTGATAATGTTATTTCATGTAGTTAATAAAGGATAGTTTCCCTTACATTAGGAGAACTTTGCTTATATAACAGGCTCCGTACTCTTAATCGAATACACGATATGTCGTTGCCGTATCGCCGCGTATCTCGCTTTAACTTCACTGAGAGTATATAAGTTAGAGCAGGACGTGGTGCGATAACAACAACGATATATCGAATTTGTGTATTAAGTGTACGGGGCCAGGATGAAAAGAATATTTCCTCTTTAATGCTTTGAGTTTATTGCATATATTATATTGTCTTTTGAATGAAGATTTTTTATCAATTTTTCTGTTTTTAACGTTAATTAACTTATGCTTGTTTATTAAACAATATGAATGGAGACTTAACCAAATTTAATACACATATTTAAAAAATAGTAAACTATTTTACACTATAAACCAGAGGTCACCAAATTTTTTTTTTTTTTTGTTTTTGGTAGACCTCCTACTTACCTGATATTCAATGCATATATCCTTTTTTTTCCGCTGAGGAAAATATTAAATTGCATACTCCGGCTGCGGACAGCCGGCGGTTATGTGGGACTCTCCTCCCTAGAAGGGGGAGGCCTACCCACTAAAAACCTCAGCGATGGCCTGCCTCAGGCATGTAAGGAGCCCTCGGGAACGCCAAACGACTTCCGGGAACCCCCAGCCTATATCCTACAGCTTACAAAATTTTATAAACATTTATAATACATTATTTACTTCATAGGTACTTTTATAAATAATTTTGTCTTTATATTAGAAGATAGTTTGATGTAAGTAAATAGGTAGGTACTGTCAGTGTATGTTGAAATCCATTTTCGTAGACCCATGTCCTCATTGACCCCCAAACTTTTTTTCCTTGCAGGTTGTCATAGACCTCTAGGCGTCGGTCGGAAATCACTGCTATAAACTATTAACACAATTGTGAAAGCAAGAATATTTGCTTAAACAAAGCATTATAATATCCAATAAAATATTAAACTTTGAAGAAAGAATGGATCTATTTTAAATGTTATATGCATAAACTTAATTCTGTCAACGTGCATAATTAATATAATATAAAATCAATTGACTTTGACGTTCGATCAACTTGTAAGCCCCTTTATTATGAAGTTGATATACGAAGAAAAAAGGCAATTATATAAAACAAATATTTTGAATAACATTTTAACATTTAATTTAAAACCCATAGTTGGTCGCTTATAGGTACTCGTATAAACCATTGCCACCGACAAATTCACCGAATTCTTACCACAATACGGTGTTTACAGTCAACCACTCAACCAGCAAACCCTTCGATAAACAAAGATAAATATATTATCTTCTAGAAACATTGAGAAATTACATAATGACAGTGACCGGGGTTCGATGCCCGGCTGAGCGACGCGATAGCGCGACCCCTCGGTTGCTTGATAAAAGCTGTTTATCAAAACACAATATGCCAGTGCGCAACATCTTAGATCTGATAAGAGGGAGAGACCGCAAAATATTACATACAAAATATACAATATATATATATATATATATATATATATATATATATATATATATATATATATAATATATATATATATTATATATATATATATATATACTAGCTTTTGCCCGCGACTTCGTTCGCGTGGACTTCAGGTTCCTAAAACCTCAAAAATTGTAGCCTATGTGTTATTCTGATGTATAAGCTATATTGTGGTAAAGTTTCATTCAAATCCATTCAGTAGTTTTTACGTGAAAGAGTAACAAACATCCATACATACAAACTTTCGCCTTTATAATAGTAGTAGGAAAGTAGGATAACATGGAAAGTATCCATGCAAAATACTGTAGTGTTATTTTCGCGCATTGAGACAACGTGTTTGACTACAGCCCTTACCTGTATGAGCTGTCATGATAATTTTATTATTATTGGGAGAGTCCATTCAAATATATTTTGTAAGTATTTAACATTTCATAGAATTAGAATGAGGTGACATAGAGAAAAAAAAAATACTTCTAAAAATACACATCACGCCAAAGGACCAATTTTTTATATGAAGTCGTCGCAAGCGGAATTTTTAGATTTAATCAAATTTTTGTTATATCTAATTTAGTTTTCACAGTTGTCACAATAAAATTGCCTTGCAGATGTTATTAAAAATATTCATAATTGACTGTTATCGTTACTGAAACGTCCATGTAATATGATAAAATAAAAATAATGTTGAATAAAGATTGCTTTGATTTTTCATTTTGATAGATGAAAATTCTCAGTAGCAACATACTTATAGTAACTGCTTCACTCCTCTCTCTAACCCCTGCCAAGTTGTTAAGCGCGCACGCATTTGTAGTTAATTGATCACTTTCGCTGTGACAATACTCAAGGCAAAGACAATTATGGTGAAAATTGTGGAGTAATTCTCCCAGGTTTGTATTACTTTAAGTTTTTATTTCATTGTGTATATCACATTTTCATTTCATCGTGATGTCAGTGAAAGATTTTGCATTATTGCATCGCTTCCTACGAGAAATTTGGAAAAGTTCAATTCGACCCGTACGTATGTAATATTACCAGGACTGCCCAGTTTTCGTATACGTTAGCCTATATCAGAGTCTGAACAAATCTGCCAAATTTCAAAAGTATGTATGTATGTTTTTATGTTTGTGTTCGCATGTCTCCGGAACTACAAGTCCGATCTAAGTAATTCTTTTTTTGTTTTACTAGGTATTGTTCAACTTATGACGGTGGAATCGTGAAAGCGCACCCCGCCATGTGCCCCGTATGGGCCTAGAGAACACTGGGGGGTTTTAGTGGGTAGGCCGGTCAGACCGGAGAGCCCCACACACGGCCGCGCCTAGCCAGCGCGGTGTCACGGTGGATAATACATTTTCTAGGAGGTAGACTCTGTACCAGGGTCGTCTGCATGGGTACCTCCGTCTTACCTATTTCCGCCGCCAAACAGCAGGGTTCGCTTTGCTGTGTTCCGGCGTGAAGGGTAAGATAGGCAGTGAAATTACTGGGTACTGTGACTTTACATCTTATGTCACAAGTTCAGCAGTGTCGTTCAGCAGTCTTATACAATAAACTTAACAAAGAGCTAGATATATATGGCAAAGTTCATAAAGAGTGCAGGAAAATAGTACAGAAGTGGATAGAATCTAAAGACTACCTAGAGGTCGAGAGTTTGTTAGTGTAGACAAGCTATTGATAATTATTATTAACAAATGTGTGTTATGTTTGGTTATATGCGACGCTTATTTTTAATTTAATTTTACGTTGTGAGATATATCATTAAGAGTGTAATTATGAAGAGCGGAGTCTCCTAACACAGGTCCATAAAACTTAAAAGGAGGCTCCTGCGACATTTGTAGCTAATTCTAAGTATTTAAAGAAAATAAACTTTTTTGTATTTTGTATTTGTATTTAAAAAAAAGTTGGCAACGTACACTGTGGTTCTTATGAGGTTTGCAGATTTGCTGCGAATCTCGTGGGAACCACATGTACTATAGGCGACTGTTACCACTTACCATCAGGTGGGCAGCCTGCTTGTTTATCAACTTTAGCAATAAAAAAAAAAAACATTTCCCCCCCCCAAAAAAAAAGGTATTGTTCAACTTGCAGTATCCCTATACTGCAAGTTTTACGCAAATCGGTTATTGAGATAGGGAATTTTTTATTTTGTATAGCGCATACAAGTTCAAGAATCCATGAAATGTATATGTATATATGACTATAATAGTTCCAATGGATTGAGTACTACGTTGACACATCAATCGATCAGTCACTGAATTTTTTTATCTAACCGGTGTTTTTATCTAACAAGTATTTTAAGATTTAATAAAGTTTTATCAAATCTAATTTAGTTTTAACAGTTGTCACAATAAAGGTAACAAACGGATGTTATTAAAAATATTCATAACTAGCGGCCAGGTACGTGATTCCCTGCGTATAAAATGAAATAATAATACAAAATAATTTTAACATAAAATTCATTTATTCACCAAAAAAAAACATTAATTGCTAGCTATATTAAGACTTAATTCAAAATATTTGGATAAACAAATTACCGCTAACAATTTGCTTGCTTCGAGGCATGTCCAAAATGAAATGGCCGCATGAATGACATATCAACATGCTTGTACAGCACAATCCCCACCTTAAAAAAAAATCAATTTTACACAAAATGCCTATTAACAAAATTATCCGCCATTTATTGAATTCATGTGTTACAAAAAATGTGATATATGAAGAACCGATCGACCGATTTTGTGCAAACTTCACATAAACCACATCTATACTAATATTATAAAGAAGTAAAGTTTGTGTGTTTGTATATTTGTTAAATTGTAAGGGGTAATCTCGGGATCTACTGATCCGATTTTAAAAATTCTTTCACCAATAGAAAGCCACATTATTGCTGAGTGACATAGGTTATATAAGAAATCGAAAAATAAAAATGCTTTTACGTGGTAGTCCGTTTCGCAAAGTGAATCGGAAAAAGACGGTCGAATGAAACGTTTCTTACGAACGCTGCTTTAACTATGAAAGATATATTTTTCAGTTCTAGAGAAAAGATGTGGAGCTTGAAAATGCCTACAAAAAAGTCAACGACAGCATACGTCTAACTTTTATATTTAAGTTACAAAGATTAGTTTTTTTAATATTACAGTTGGAAATTAAAATATAACACTCTGTACTAAAAAGTGAATATTAATATTATGCCCAACGAAGTGGGCACGGGTCAGCTAGTATTAAATAAGTAGTCGGAACAAAGCCTAAACATTAGGTTTGGATAGATGAGCCCGTTCTTGAGTTATAAAATTACAACGAAAAGTGGCATAAAATTTTATATATATATATATATATATATATATATATATTATATATATATATATATATATATAATATATATATATATAGATTAACACAATTACCAAATCACAAGTACCAGGCGTCCATGAAAATCAAAGAGATCTGTGGTTCCTACACTAATTCCAAAAATAAATGCGATATTAAAACTTTTTAGAACAAAAACTACGTGTTATGTTATACGTGTTTTTAATAGTGTGAAGTGTCAGCGATATACGAGAGGTCAGGATGAGGCTTATCAGCAGAAAACAGCGTTTCCATGAATGACTACCACCGCATTAGAACAATGATAATGGCGTGCGTAATAAATTATTGTTTAACGCCTTTTGAAACTGGAAGTGAATAGGATTGGTTGACGATGACGTAGATTCGGTTGATGTAACAAGTTTGAAAATATTACCAAACATTGAACAGCAGCCTCGTGTACTTTTTATAAATATCTGAATTGTTATGAATGTTCGCAATTTGCTTACAATAACTTCAAACTTAACCTATTTTTAGTAACCTATTTTCGATAAGGTATATAAAAGCATATACATATACATAATGTATGCATATACATACATTATAAAGAATATATATAATAATCTGAAAAATTCAGTTAGGTAAATAAATTGCTAACACCTGCCACTGTGCCCGCGTTATATCGGGTTATACAAAAGGATAGATTTATTTTCCCGTCGTAAAAAATCTGTATGACCTACACCCTATTCCTATACCTACTTTCATTTAAATCGGTTCCGTAGTTTCGGAACTTATTCAAACAAAAACTTCCATCCCCAAATTTTATCCACTTTAGGCTACCATTTATGCAAATTTTAAACTTACTACTTAATACATTTCAAACTTCTAACTTTAAACATAACGTACTTTCTGTACAAACTTTCATCCCCTATTTCAACCCCTTGCAACCCTTTTATCACATTAAAGAGCCTATGTCCTATTTCAGGCTCTAGACCAGAACTTCCAAATTAGGGGGGCTCGCTCCCCTTGGGAGTCTTAGAAAATGTTAGTGTTGAGGTAATAATGGCGTTTGCATTACCGTTTTTTGTATAATGGGTAGGTAAAAAAGTGTTTTTAATTTGTGTTGAAACTTAAAAGGGATCATGAAAATATGTTTGCTCGTTCAGGGAGGCTCGGCGAAATAAGCGGGAAATAAGAAATAGATGGGAAACTCCGCTCAAGACTATCTGTGTACCAACTTTCATTCAAATCGTTACAGTAGTTATAACGTGAAAACGCGACAGATAGTGTTACTTTCCCATTTATAATATTATAGCTTTCTGCCCGCGGCTTCGCCTGCATGGATTTCGGGATTGGCTCTATAGAGGGTTAAGGGTGATAAGCTTTTGCCCACGGCTACATATGCGCGGAAGTCGGTTTATGGCGCAAAGGTTTTATCGCGCTTCCCGTGGGACTATCCGTTTTTCCGAGATAAAAAAAACCGCAAAACCTTGCTCAAGAAAGTCTTAAACCATTGGCGATCACACAATGTGGATGAAAAACATTAGTAGATATTTACTCAGACGATAATATCATGCCCGTCGCAACAACATTTGTACCTAAAAATAGCAATGCGGATGTTCAGCGTGCAAACGCGAGCTAATACCACAGTTTACGACACGACCCGTGCCAAATACAATGAGGAAACGTATAGCTCCCAGGTCCTTCAATATTCCTAATTGCTAGTATTATTTGGAAAATTTGCGGAATAGTCCTACAGTAAATAGTATACATAGACAAATCGCTTCCTAGTCCGTCGCTAAATACCGCACCAAATTATCTGGTTGGCCCAAACACCGATTGACATTGGTTCTACATTCGTGCGAGCTCACCGCCAGCGTAGCGAGGCCCCCGGTAGCGGCTGGCGCACCCCCGCGGGGGCCCGCTCGCCGCCAGCAGGGAGGGGAGTCGCGGGCCTATCCGCGCTGGCTCGCTCACTGTGTCACGTGGTCGGCGCGCGCGCAACATTATTTGTAAAGTCGGTCAATGCCCCGAGCGTTAGATAAAAAACATACAAATTGTTTACGTGGTTCGTTACGCAAAACGATGATTCGGTGTTAGTTGCGTTCCGGTTATGGATCGTAATAGTTATGATACTGATAAAAATTGTTATTTGCGGATTGTTTGTTTTATTGTTTGCTACCAGAAAATCATATATATACGTTGAATCGTCATATAAATTTATATTATATGACTTATAAAAATATCTAAAACTTCATATAAGACAAAAGCGATAATACAAAATCTAGTAATAACGTGACTATGTACGTACAAGTAGATACTTAGAATTCATTGAGATTCGGAGCGTAAAAACAGTAGCGACAGTGAAAACCTGTTAAGTAACTCGGGAAACTAAGGAAAGCTCCGAGACGAAAGTGGAAAAAGCTGCACTCACACATAGGTGAGCGAGCGCGCACACAGGGACACGGCGCGCGCGTGTGTGCGGGTCGCACACTGGCGCGCGGGACGAAAACGAAAGTGCCGAGCGGCGCCGAGCGCGGCCGACGCAGCTCACGGAGTCAGTGGAACTCATCGCCGAAACTGGGACATCAGTCCGCAATTCGACGCGAACGCTGGCGGACGCGGCCTGCGATTACAACACGAGCTCGTTACGCTGTATGACATAACTGGAACTGGTGATAATGGTGAATGTGTAATCGTTAAACATGATGGCAGTGGCGCGAGCGGCGAGCGCGGGCCCTGAGCCGCGCCGGTCGCCGGCTGAGCGGCGCGCGCTGAGCGCTGATGAACCCCGCACCCTGGCCGCCAGGAAGCTGTACCCTGACGAGCGCCGCTCTCCCTCCCCGAAGCCGGAGGAAGACGCGCCTTTGGACTTATCAGTGCGAAAGGAAATAACTGTATGTGACTTCGCCCGGCACCCGTTCGTGGACCCGGCGGACTACGTACGAGCGCAGGTGATGCTGCGGCAGTCCAGGGACTACCTGGCCACGCGCGACTCCGGCACGGAGTCCGACGACTCGGCCGGCCGGCTCAGCCCCGGCGAGGACGCTGTCACAGGCAAGGCGTACAAGAAGTCACTCATGAAGAGATACAGTAAGTAAATTATTCAATTCATTGTTTCGGCCGCCGGTCAGTCGGATGTAATGATAAGCTATTTTTAGCGTTGCAATGCATGTATAAATGATATGGTGCTGATTGATTTGCAACGAAACGTAGAAGTTTGGAAATACAGTTGGGATTTTGCATTTTTTTGTATCCGGAAAAATTTGCATAAGTGCCGCGTTAAGGGCCGGCGATGTCTACGCGCTACGCCGTAGTGCTACGGTCCTTCGGAAGCGGCGTGGTCCCAACAATTTACACGAATTCGTCCTTCGAATTGCATCGCAACGGAGGCTGTGAAGTGTGCCAGCGGACCGCTCTAACTTGCACAGCTATTACAAGAACAATCAAAACTTTTCCAATTATACATCGATGTGATTCCGTCGATATCGAGTTTTCATTGCATTTTCTGTTCCACCGGGGCCGAACTTAATGTAATTGCATTCAATATCGGCGACTCAGTTCCTAACTTTATTATAACGAGATTTTTCTGAAACTATTATATTTTATGTAATTTTGTATACTGAGTGTGGTAAAGTTTTTGCCTGTATATAGCTCGTCGCCTTTATTATTAATTATGAAAATTACACATTGCGTTAAAGTGTCTGTATATTGGATTCCTATGCAATTGTCAATTTCTATATTAAATAATTCAATACTAATAAGTTTAAATAAAAAAAAATCAATAATTTGTAACTATTTGTGGAAAAGTAGTTCTTGCTTAAATTATGAAGCTACCACTTCTACGAATTTGTGAGCCATTTTTTTTAGCAATGGTGGATTTTTTATAAAAACATTTTTAGAACAAAAATAAATGTGTTTTGTATGCAAGTCATATTAATGAAAAATATTTCTTCACAACCACATAAAGACAAATAAATGTTACATCTGTTAGCAAATTTTGATTTTTTTTTTAATATAAAAGTTTCTTGTACTTGTTTATAACTATGTTGACAGCATTGCAAAGGAATGAAATCATAATGCCAATGCTATACACATAAAAAAAACCAATGGTATAAATTAAAACTCGTTCAGTTAGCCGGCACAGAAACAGTGCCGTTCCACTTCAGTACCACAAAATAAGTTCATGTGGATAAAAAAAGAAAAAATATTTCTTGTGAGAATCTGAAATATAATTGGGCTTTGGCAAAGCTAACGGATTTGGGGCCTTACACAGGAAAATGACGGAATATCACATGATTATATTTTACCTGAAGCAGTGGCTGGCGGGAATAGGAGGCTGGGCCGCAGACATCCTTTATTTTTGATTAAGTTCCCTTAGCCGGGTTCGCGGAAATATTGCCTGCGAAACTACGTTAAGGATTAAAGCTTATTCCGGGAGCTTATCGTTCGCTTGAAAAGTTGTTATAGGAATATATTTAACCTAACCTACAGGTGGAAATAGGAACTTATAAGTTTCTTAATGATCATCTTTTCAAGTATGCATTATTATGAGAGAAGGAAATATAACAGCTGCCTGCAAAATTTTATTGATGTAAGGTGAAATATCGGCGGTGATGCTCTGTCTTCTAAGAATTTCCAGATTATAGATATTATTTGAATACTGCAGCATCAATGCTGCAGTATTCAAATACGTTTTCGATTTTCTTAGAGGTGTACAACAGTCCAAGGGTCAAGGCAAACATCGTGAGGTGCGTACATCTGTGAAAACTCATAAGTGGATCTCTAGTTGACTAAGACGCGCTGAGCTAGTAGATTAAAACCTATTCTCCTTAAGTGAGGTAAAGGTACGCCTAGTTTCGGTTGGGACATAGATATTTATTTCTTATGTATCTACTAGTTGGTGCCTGCGACTTCGTCTGCAAAGGATTTGTATCGAGTAGCTCATATTGGAATGTCGTATATCTCTATAAATTGTAGCTGTAGCTATATCATTGTTAAGTTTAATTAAAACTATTTAGTAGTTTTTACGTGAACAATTTCCTACAATATTAGTGGGGATTTGATGTATTTTATGTATGTATATAAATAGTATTTATTTATATATTTCCAAAAATATATTAGTTTATATAACTTTACTTATTAAGTTTAATGTTAAGTCATAATAGCCCTGTTATCTGCTTTGGTTGGTTTTTGCGAACAGCATTTAGTATGTTTTTTTGTATTTGTTAAATTTATCTAATCTAATCAATAATAGCATTTAATTCAATAATCATACAAATATAAAATCTTCATTCAACACAACTTTGTATGTTACATTTGACGACTTACGTAGCAGAGTGGTTAGTACCCGGTTGAAAGGTGTGTATGAGCTCCCGGGTTCGTATCCCGGTAGGGGCAGATGTTTCTTGATGCGAGTATTTATGCCTTAGTCGTGGTTGTTAATATATATTACTATCAACATTATTTATGTATGTACCAGGCTAATTGGAGTTAGTGCAAGAAATAAGTATTTATTTATTGACATCAAATGCGAAATCAACAGAGTTGTCGAGGGCGCCATGAATTTTATTTTTTCGGTTCGGATTCGTTTTGCCGTCATACATGATAGGTTTATGTTGTTTTCTTTTTGTGTTTTTTTTAATCCATTCTAATATTATAAATGCGAAAGTAACTCTGTCTGTCTGTCTGTTACGCTTTCCCGCTTAAACCTCGCAACCGATTTTGATGAAATTTGGTACAGACAATCTTTAGACCCTGAGACAGGATATAGGCTACTATTTATTTCGAAAAAAATGGATGAAGAGGTTGAAATAGAGGTTGAAAGTTTGTATGGGATTTCTTAATTTTAAAAGATAAAACCATGAAACTTTATATTTGAGCACTTGATAGAAATCAATAAACGTTTGTTCTAGTATTTTTGAAATTTCGACCAGCTAGGGGGTGAAAGTTAGTATGCATGTTCGTCAAATATCACGTCATAAGAAACAAAAAATCGTTTGTTCCAGCATTTTGAAATTTTTACCAGTGTGGGGGTGAAATAAGGGTTGAATTGAAGATAACACCATGAATCTTGGTAGCTTAGACATAAGGGACCAGGATTGACAAAAACTAATTTCACGCGGGCGAAGCCGCGGGCGGAAGCTAGTAGTGCTGTATGTTGTGACTGCCTTAAAAAAATTGTTATATTCTATAGGTTAAGAATTTGTAATATTTATATGTAATAATATAACAATTGCTGGTGGTCCTAATTACAATAAATAAATAAATAATAAAGAAATATAATATTAAAACTGTTAATTAAATTGTTAATAAATTTCGTATTTATTAAAAAATATGTATATTCCATTTCGGATTTTAATAAATGCAACATTCAATATATTTATATGAGTAAGAAATGAAATAATATTAGTGTTGTTACTTTACTAAATTGGTTTAAATATAAAAATGTTATATATACAAACATACTAAAGATTCTCTCAAAACCCACAAAGACATTATCGTCGGGTACATTTTGCGAACCCAAAGTCGATGACATTTTAGGGAAAAGCACAACACGTTACCTGATGTGGTCAACTGCATATCATTGAATAAACAACTTTATCTTTCAAAGTTCTTAAAAGACAAAAGGCTTTACGGCCAGTTAAAGAGCCATCACTCTATTAATCAGTGAAAAGTCATTTTTCATGTAAAATATGGAATGTAGTTATTAGTAGCTAACGTAATCATATTTTTTATGATAATGTATGTATAAAAGCGGACTTAATACCTTTGGCATTTTCTATCAACCTCGACCAAGTTTAGGTGATGCAGAGATACAAAGACATATATAGATCAATGGCCATTAAAAACAGATGTTAATACTTGCACATAAAAGATACCTATACATAGAATTAATTAAAAATCTTAACATATAAATGAAATACATAAATATATATATTTATATAATACACTACTGAATAATTGCTTAAAATCTCATTTTATAGTCTAAGAATTCCCTCGAGGGAAAGATTGTGCAATTTATTTTTAATTTGTTTCATTTATTTATGTAGAGTCGATTTGCCTTTATTTATGTAGAGACTCCACTATCTCAGATTAAGTTTATATATTTTTTATCATTTATATACATTCTCCTTGTGTAAATATCCCATACCTTATGTGTAATTAAATAAAGATAATAATAATTTTAAGTAATATCTCGCATCTTTATAAGACACAAACTTTTATAAGGCGTGCTCGCCTTATAGCGAGCTTATAGCGTGGAGTGTCCCAACTGTTAGTATCTCCTTAAATACATTTTTTTTTATTCCTGTGATTTTTATTTTATTATTTTTAAGCCATACATTATAATAGTTAATCCGGCTATTAAAATTATTTATATCCAATAATTAAATTCGTAATCCATTCACTTAATATTGCGACCCGGTTTTTCAACTACAATGTAATTGTATACTTGCATTCGCTCAATCAGCCAATCCTTATAGGAAGTGGCCCGGTCGTCGAACCCGCGATACTGCGGACGGCGGCACTACGCCGCGCTGACTCAGCGGTCACCGACTAATGTTAACACGGCTTCAGCTTGGCGCAGTCACGTTTGATGTAAACTGCTAGTTAGGCACGTTTCGGTTTATTCTATTTAAGACTCAAATGAGAATTTACTTATTTTTTACTTTTTTTCGTCTATTGTGGCTGAGAATCATCTTATGTACTACCGCCCGTAACTGATGTAAATGTCTGAGTCTAAGCCGATCTCGATCGGAATCTACCGACTAAACTCACCCTAAGCCGTTGGCCCTAATGATGCTATGGCTTGAAGCACCCTAAGGATAAGCCGCGGTTAGCGCTATCCTATAAAGAGGCTAAAGGAGCGCGGTACACCCAAATGGCTCCGGCCTAAATACAACGGAGTCTACCCGTGGCTAAGCAAAAGGCTGCCAGGAAGAGGACCGCAAGGAAGCTAGCTATAACATTAACAAGCTCTAGCTATAACAAGCATAGAAACTTAATTAGCATTGCACAAGCTCTCAATAATTTTATCAAAGTTTACTTAATACAAAACTGACACTGAGCGAATAAATATAATGTTTAATTTCCATCGCCTCCTCTCGAACTAAAATGGGTCAGTCAACATGGTTTTTATAAATAAACCCAGTTATATACTGCAATCGATTCGTACTTGTCATAACTAGACGTAACCGTGTCGCTCGAGTTTTGTTAAATCGAGAAATTAATCGATACTAATCGGGAACGTCTCGCATGCCGACGCCGACAGATTAAGCTTATAATAAAATGTTTTGTATCTTAATTAATCTTATAAAAATAAAGCAATATGACCCAGTTTCGTGGAGATGAGTTAATATCTTTTGTATTTTAGATGTATAAATTTATAAAACAAATAAAAAAGAGACAACCATAAAGAAAATAATAAAAATTGTATTTTTAAATTTAAATTTGTTACAAGTCCTCGTGCAATGACTAACAAAATAACCAAGTAACTTCTATAAAAAAAAGAAATTTGAACATTATTGTAATATATTTGTAAAATACTTGTAATTACTATTTTAAGACTTTAATTGTGCGCCGTAAGTTTATTAGTAAATAATAAAGTCTGATGAAACAAAGAAGAATAAACGTAGCGTCTCCCCGAAGATCAGTTCAGCGGAAGATGACGATAAATCTTCCTTCCGCAGACACTTCGCTGCAACTACAGAAGATAAGCTTTACTCGTGGCTTTAGTTTTTATTATCGATATATCTTTTACAAAACTCGTAAATCGGTGTTCAATTTCTACTACACAATATCGAACATTCTCTCGGCAAATATTCTCTTGGCTCCTCGTCAAGGCCGACCTTTCTACATGACATTTCTATATCGATCCTTCAATTAATGCCAAAAAAAATAGTCAAATATGTCCAGAGCAACTTTCCCATGCCGTGAAAGGGTGTACAGGAAATAATGCGCAAGCGCATCTGCCAAATAACATCGGCTATCACGGCAGGCTATCACCGTGAATAAGGGCTGCTACTGATGCTTAATTAAAAATTCATTTTAAATCTTGTTTTAATGTTAACAATTATAATTAACCGATTCTAAATAAAAAAAACTCTTTGAGGCCTTATACATAAAAGTGCAGACTTAAAGACAGCGGTAGTAATCAGGTATTCTTTATAATATCCTTATTAGGCATGAGTCAGCCCTAGCTGTGATATGATACATGAAGCGCGGGCGCAGGTCGGATGTGAAAGGTGGATAAAAAATCATATTTATGCGTGATCGACGACGGATGCACGGCCAAGACAATGCACACGTGAATAATATAACGTGATTAGTTTATTTAAAAAAACATGTCTGGTTATAAGTCTTTATTTACACTATGCATATTCCATTAAGAACTATGCAGTGAGCTAGCTAGCTCAGTTGGGATAAACACTTGATATTGCTTGGGTATTTAAAGTAACGAGCCGGTGCCTGCGACTTCGCCTGCGCAGGACAAGTAGCTTATTAGTATGGCGAATAACATTAAAAATTGTAGCCTATGTTACTCAATATGATATAAGCAATATTCCTGTAAAATTCCATTAAAATCCATTCAGTTTATTTAAACTTTTACATTTACAATATTGGCAAGGATTAAAGTAATGTAACAAAGAAGACTTAACATTTTTAAACAGAAACCTTACAAATAAATAAAATAGTACAAAATAAAATTGTTAGTTTCAATAGCTAATTAAATGTTAATTATTACACTTGTACATTTATTCAATTATAAGATATAATAATAAAGTCATACTTAAAATACTCCGTATATGTATGTATGTATGTCTATTGGCGACGAAAAGTTTCGCAGATGCGTTAAAAAACATTTTTCTCTGCAATTTATATCAAGTTATTGTGTAATAGGAATGAATCGCGTCGTGCAATTACCACGCAAGCGTATATACTGTACGTAAATTTAAAAAAGGTTTGACAAATTTTCGACTCGCGCGGGATTTGAACCCATATCTTCATCAAACCCTATTGACAACATAATCAGGGATCAAATCCCACTGGACTCAACATTTTGTCAAGTTACCCTAAAAATGATTACACAATTTTACTTACCATACTAACACAGATGTGTCTTATTTTTTACATTCCTTCTAATATTATAAGCGCGAAAGTTTGTAAGTATGGATGCATGTTTGTTACTATTTCACGTAACAACTACTGAATGGATTCTAATGAAACTTTACAATAATATAGCTTTTATATTAGAGGAACATATAGGCTATAATTTATAAAGCTATTGTTATCCAAAATATGACGATAAGTGTCTGGCGCAGACGAGGTCGTAAGCACCAACTAATTATACATAATCTTAAACGAACTTTAAATCGCTTGATAAATATTTAATCATAAGTTTTCACTTTTTATCAAAAAAAATCATTTGACGAGTGTTCATACTCGTACCAGTATGACAACATATTTTAGATCAGAACGTGCGCGAACCAGGATATCATTCTGAGTTCATTGTTCTTTAGATTTGCATAAATTATAACTAACTAGTACCAATCGGCCAGCTAACAGATTACACATGTGTTCTAATAGCGTTCGATACCTAATCTTTAACGCCAATTTGAACTGGCCAGCTACCTGTTCCAAAACAAAAAAGATTACATTTAAATTAATTCTATTCGAAATAATGCAACATACTACCGAGGTCAGTTGAACCAAATGGGTCGTTACGACAATGGTCACTGGGATCATAATAGGCTACTCCTACAATAACTTAAGACGTTTTAACTAACGTAAACAATACCCAGAAAGGGTGAGGAAGGGTTGTTCCTTTTTTAAACAGCTTCCTGCAATCTATATTGCTCTATCCCATCAGCGGAGTCGGAAAGGGACGGAGTACGCATAATTTTCTAAATGCAGTTTTAGTATTCAAATGACGTCAGTGCATCCGTTTTTAGAATTTCAAAAATAAATAATCGAGCCCGTGTAAACGATGAATGTGTAATGCGTAAACTGTTTAACAACTTCCTCACAATAGATTTTACGATGATTTTACAAATGAACTTCGAGCGAGTTGCGTTCCTTTTTTGTGTCCACGTCGACGAACTACTGTTTGTTACAGGAATCTATAAAATTTATTTATCAAATTTTGGAAATGTGTAATGTAATAGTTTAAAAATTGATATAAATAATTACTGGGAAATGCATATGCTTATTTTTAGAGGATACGCTATTTAGCTGAGAAATATTGTAGAAAAAACAGGTTATCAAAATTATTGCTTTTAAAAGAAGTAGGGCTGTCGCGATTCGCACAAAAACACTACATATTAAAATGCAGTGTACATTGTGAAATCACAGTGTAGTAAAACTATAGATTCGCAGGGTTGTCGCGAATCGCACATAAACGCTACATACTAAAATGCAGTGTACATTGTGACCTCACAGTGTAGTATAACTATAGATTCGCAGGGTTGTCGCGAATCGTACATAAACGCTACATACTAAAATGCAGTCTACATTGTGACTTCACAGTGTAGTAAAACTATTACTACATATTCGCAGGGTTCTCGCGAATCTCACAAAAACGCTACATACTAAAATGCAGTGTACATTGTGACGTCACAGTGTAGTAAAACTATAGATTCGCAGGGTTGTCGCGAATCGCACAAAAACTACATACTAAGTGTACATTGTGACGTCACAGTGTAGTTAAATCGCCGTTTCGACAAAATTCAAAATAACATATATGTATATGTGGATTTTTACGAATACTTCCTAATAAAATGTTGCTTTTAATATAAGAAAGAATAAAGTGATTTCATTCTATTCGAGTTATATTAAAAACGTTCCGTTCAAATTATACGGTTTTAAAATCAATTTGTTTAAAACCGAAACTTTTATCTTGAGAACACATGAGACAGGTTTAATACAGAAAGATTGTACTACTCCGATGTATCACGTATCGAATATCTGTATGTGTGGCTTGCGGATGGCGAGGGGCCGCGCTTTGGCCGGCCTTCAACTACGCAGCAAGGCTAGATTTCACAACGCTTAGACAAACAGGCAAGCAGGTCGCCTGCCCAGATTGTTCTTTATCCACAAATTTATTAGAAAACCGATTTGTCTCTTAATTACATTAATAAATCCGGATCACTTAGAACAAGGTACAAATATAATTACAATTAAATATAAGTAAAATTACTCTAATATTTGCATCTAACTTTGAAACTGCAATAAAATGAACGCTTTTTTTGAAGTCATTAAAAGCACAGATAACGCCCCCAAAGTTTGCGTTCGAGATATGCAAAAAGTTACAGTTAGTTAAGCACTTCTAACTGCTTTTTTGTCGCTGAACATGTGAACTGATTATTATCTGTAAAAAATCAGTTAATAGGGCGACGTTGAAAAAACCACAAGTTTCCGTAACCCAACACCGCTCACCTTGCCCGCGTCGGCTGGCGCAGAAAAAATGCTTAACCCAATTTTTAAGTGCGCCTTAAAAAAACATACCTGCCCCCGCACGGGGGCACTGTGCAATAAAAAACTGACGTAACTGTAAAACCATTTCGGGTAAAGAGTCTGCAGTCATTCGCAGATTTTTTGCAAAAACATTTTATTTACGAATAGGTTCCGCAATTTACAACGGCATGTCTATTGTAGTGCAGATGTTTGCAATTTTTTCAATGTTTCTATTTAAACACTGCATTTTGTTTATGACCTTACCCCGAATTTGTCCGCAATTGTGTATCAACGCGGTGTTTTCAAGAGACAGCCGTCGGACGCTGCCAAAACGTTTCAAGATAGCTTCTTTCGACCGGAAAACGCGGACGTTGTATTGGCCGCCACTCAAACGAATTATCATTAAAGTCACTCGAGTCGGCCACGTAAAGTAAACACACGTAATTTGAGTGAAAGAAATTTGTTAATTTTTCGTTTCTCACAACGAGACATACCGGCTACATTCGCACTTTAATGATCAAAACCGAAAATTTATTCTTCAAATAGTGCTTTTACAATCTCGTTTACATGTCAAAGGTGCTACGCTATTGGTTCACAAATCTACAGCGGGAGTCTTTGTACTGGAAAGAACCAGGAAGGGCTATTTTATTCGCCCTGTATTCTTACACGGTCGTCAATTAGAAGCTGGCGTCAGATAAATAGTTTGAACTCAACTTCCTTTACGAGTTCAAACAAGTTCACATTATATCTATAAAAGCTGTAGTTTCATTATGTTATCAATACTCAAGATATATTATTCACTATCGAGTCATTACAATTAAACCCAAGCCTTGATTTCTACCTAAGAGTATTTTTGACAATTCCGTATCTAATAACCTATTATTATGACCCCATTACATGGGAATACAATTGCAAATAATCTTTCTGTAATTATCCTCATATGGCAAAGGGATATTCGGCGAAGATGGCTGGGAAACAATGGTTTCGGAAACAGTCTATAACACTCCGTCTATAGCGAGCAATGCGTCAGCCGGCAGACATTATGGCGTATTGTGATGTCACCGCGCCCGCGCTTCCGCCCAGGGGACTCTTTCGCGGCCAATTTGAAAAATTTCAGACTGCGTGATCTTTTTCGAATTAGAACTATCAAACTCCAATTTTTTTTTATAACTTTCTCGTGTGTATTACAAAGAGGTATTAATGTCAATTTCAATTATCTTATTAATTTAGCCAAAGAAAATTTGTTGAATTCGTCAAAACATCTTAAGTTTACTGTTGTAATTGAAAATGTATGGAAATAATCAATTAAATCTTGAAATTGATGATATTTAATCAATTCGATCGTCGTTCTTCTTTTCTGGAAAAAATGCGATACACTGTTGTGAAAAGAGTAATGATTACCGCTTGAAATAGAACATTATCGAACTATGCGAGAATTTGCACCGAGCGAGACGACACACAAATGTCCAAATAGTTAAATAACTCAAATTTCTTCTATTAATAGAAACTTTTAAATCCCCAATATAATATAGGGAAAACAACCACGTAGATTGTGAAAAATCATAATAAATGTAGATAAACAATAAACACAGGGGCCTTTTTTTTATTAATTTAATTTATTCTGCACAAACTCGTGGTCCGTGTCTATTTTATAATAATAACTAATCCACACATTTATTCTGGTGTTAGTTGCGCAGCTCAAAATAAACTATTTACATTAACATAAAATAAATTTACAGGCCAATATTATCACTTATCATCATATTTCTGAAAATTCGCACAAATTACGGCTTACACGGCTTAAAATTTAACAGTTCTTAAATTAAAGCGTGTTAAATTACGAACGTAACTTACGTTACAATTTAACACAACACTCATTCAATCAACTGACTACCAAGTCGTACCAAATAAACAATTTGTGATCATTTTAGTCTATGAATTATGTATAAGGCGCCAAACTCCTTCGGCGGTCCCCCAAATTATATAGTCTATACTCCAATTAATCTGTTCTGTGCATAAACAAATACTTGGAGGTTAGAATATCGCCTAGAGATGATAGAACCTGAATGTATTATAATGTAATTATTTGTACTTAAACAACAAAAATAATCTCGACAACCTGGTTTCATACGTAAAATAATATTTTTGATCGAAATGATTGCAAACTTTTATTCTATATAAGCCTTCCGCGGGCGGCTTCGCTTCGCATTATATCGATCGGATTTTATAAAACAAAAGATTTTCTTCGTTAAAAATTATCGCCTCAAACAAAATAACAGTAAATCCGCGTCAGGTTTTCTCGCGGTAAGAATATAATTTACCGTGGTAAAGATATATCTATTACCTCCGGTTCTCAACTATCCCTAAGTAAAATTTTATTAAAATCATTTCACTAGTTTGTTAGCCTTTTCGAATTTCATCACCTATTTTTACCCCTTTTAGGGTTAAAAATAAACATTTTTATACACTTTAATATTTCAATAACTGTAAAGGCTAAAAAATGGACACTTTGTTTATTTCTGAGCACAATATGCACGTATACTTAAATTCTTAAAAAGAGACGGGCAAAGGGAACAAATTATTTAAAATAAGTTAATCTACAATTGTTCGAAAACTAGTACGACAGCGATAACAAACGTAAGACTTGACAATGATTTTGTGCCCACATTACAATTAATCTCTACTAATATTAAAAATGCGAAAATTTGTATTGATGGAAGTTTGTAACTCTTTCACGTGAAAACTACTGAATGTATTTTAATGAAACTACAGTAACATAGCTTATACAATTAAGGCTACAATTTATAACGATATATGCCACTCTAATATAAGCTACTCGAATAACTAGTCCTGCGCAGACAAAGTCGCGGGCACCGTCTAGTTATATTAATATTTCAACAAAATCACAACTGCACAGCCAGCGTACACGCTCTGCGAAGAGGCTTACGTTTTCGGTGGGCGTCTCAAGGCGCCTGCGCTGACGCAACGGTTGGGCAACCGCGAGTTGCCCAACGCCAGATATCCGCATGCTTTATCGCCAGTAGCTAAGAGTCAAAGTCGCGCAGTGTGCATACGCTAACTCGTGAACTTTCGTGACAGAGTGTGGATTCATTATTTTTTCCATCAACATTGACCAATATCCTGCGGGTGATTCCATGTGTTGAAACATCCGCACCGCCTGAGGTGTTTTGTTTGATGATGTCTCAACTATCAACCCTGATAGAACACTAAATAGATACTTATTGAAATTTTTCCTTTGCCAGCTCTGACTCGACTGATTTTCTGGCTGAAATATTTCGTGTTCTATACTAATGTTGCCATATTATATTTTACAATGTCCTTATTGTAACAAATTAATATATATTACTTCTACTAGGACTAGTTGTGCACGCGGCTTCGCCCGCATACAAACGTTTCACCCTGTTAGGCGTAGAATTTAGAAATGTCGATTTTGAACACAATAAAATACTTGTGATTAATAACGTATTTATTTAGTTAAGGCTATTGCGAACTTTTGTTTTTTATCTTTTCAAGCCTACAAAAGAGGAACCATTCCATCATACACAAATTTTACATAACTTGAACCGTTTACGCAGCAGAAGCAGCGAAAGCTCTCAATAAATATATAAATAATAGCCTTCTTCGATGAAAGGATTATCCAACATAAAAATAATTTTTAAATTCGAATTAATAGTTTTTGAAATTAGCGCGTTCAACCAAACCAAACAAACTGTTCAACTTTATAATTATAGTATAGATGAAGCAAGCTAAAATGCATACCATTTTGAAAAATACAAGTGTGACAAAATAAGTATTAAATATTTAAATCGTATTCTAGAATCAAACAGTATTCAAGGAAATCTTAAGCATAGTCGACAAGTGTTTTGAAACTGTAAAAATAGGAATGACCTCGTCTCCGATTGTGTTCAAAACTATATACAAAAAAAAAGATTCGTGGTAAGCACTAAATACTGTATTAAATACACTTCAAGTTGACCAATAAAATAACCTTTAACACTAGCGTTTTCTAGAAGTAATCGAATCATTTGAATAACTTAAAGTGACGGTAAGAAACATAGTACGGAGCGGACGAACAGATTATTCCAGCGGCTACCGGATCAAGAATTTTGTAAGAGTTAACCCGTCACACATGCGATTAAAATCGATAACGCCGCGAATCAGATATACCGATAAATCTACGAATAACTACAAGCGTCTTACGAAACTTATTGATGTCAATGTCGTTCGACGGAAACGGGAGAATGCCGCGCATCGCACGCGCAAACAACAGAGGATGTTGTCGCGGGCTTTGCGCAGCTTCCTCCTCCTGTTTTGGCAACGCGTGCGCAGGCATTTGACAACATGCACTTGCCCTAGTCCAAAAATGTCGTCTAATTCACTGAAGACTAGGCTGTGTGTATAGCGATCCATTTGCTTCGTGCTAAAAAAATACTGCATATCAAAATATAATTGAACTTCAATCGGAACATTATTCGCATATATACGTAAAGATAATTTGATGTGAATTGTTAATCTTCAATATGACACCTCTGACCACAACGGCAAATTCTTAAACATATATTTTCAATAGATATTACAAGAAAAAAGATGGCGAACAAAGTTTGTTTACTATGTTGGTACCATTGTATTACAAAACTTCTTAAACATGTTCGATTACTAATTATAGTTTCATAAACAGATAATTCGTGTTCGTACTCATTCATATGACAGTGAACGTGGATTGCTCAAATCAAAAGCAGGGTGTCGTGTGTGGCAAGCGTTGCGGCTTCCGCGCCTCCCACCTGCCGCTTGCCAAACATTTCCGGTTCTGCCTTTACCGGTTCTCTCGCAACCACCGGTTTTACCTAATTATGTCATCGTAATATCACATTGTCCCCAAAACCGTTGCTGCAATACTGAAACGGACAACTTTCCGTTTCATAAACATATTTATGAAGTAACAGGGATTGTCAATTGGTAACCGGCTTCCAACGAGCCGTAATTCAATGTAAACTTTATGCCGAAGGCTGATATCCTCCGATCTCACGCGTCTAACTAATCTCAGTCGAAACCACTTCCTTTGCCTAATTGCCGGTTATTTACGTTTAATGGTGAACTGGAATGCTGATCAGTAATAAAATTGGTTGATCATTAAAACACGATACGAGGACATTGCAGCTTATATATTACTATAATAGCGAAGGAGCATCTTTTTATTTACAATGAAAAATACTACGCCAGTGCAATCACAGTAATAATCAACACAACACAATAATTATCCATTATTGTGTATTTCAATTCTAATCAATAGTTACATTTTTATTTTTATTTATAAACCGTACTTCAATATAATATGGTACGAACAATGTTGGTTCCTACCGAAACACACAAATGCGTGTTCGCAAGATGTTACGGCGACATACAATCTAATAATATTGACGCAAACAGCGGCGCGCTACTAGACAATCTAGGTTTTACTATCGTAGTGCGGGCGGCGCGGGCGCGAACCGGGTCAAGGGAGCTACGATGCACCGTTCGCGATCTCACTTTCGCGCTGCACCGAGCGAACACGGCGGCTGGCAGTTTGCTACTACATTAGAATTGTAAGCACGAAAAACATTTGGCTGCTTGGTTTCAAAGCTTTGCCTGTCTTAGTTATACGGATTCACTTTAGAGTAAGTGAATCTGCAACACAAGATTTGGCTGTTTGATTTAATTCTTTGCCTGTACAAATAAGTAGAATGTTTTGGAGAAGAAATAAATCTAAGTCGCATTTTGAAATAGGAACGTCGCATTAATATGTCATCGAGTAGAAACTAAAAGATGTATGTTCTGATAGAAATTCATTTCGGTAAATCGGGTATAGGGGGTATTTTGGATGACGTTAGGACGGTCCACCATTTGCATCTGCAATAGATACACCATTAATGCTGCTACAAAATCAAACCTTCGTTTTAGAAACTACATGCTTATACAAATAATTCTAAACATAAGAATAAATAAATGTCGATTATTTATCTATATATAGAGAAAAATAATTTCACAACTTCCTGGCATCCAATCTACTAACTAATAAGGCGCAGTTCAAATTAACTAACGAATCGCGTGAAATATTTAGCTTCATGATTTCATTGTCTAATAAGAAATCAATCACGTTCGCTTTGACTTACACACTCATTGCAGCGTCAGTTCAATACGCTGCGCCGATTATTATCTGTTATAAAACGAAAATGAAGACACTTTTGGAAGCGATAGTTACAGAATGTAAACCCAGCTCATTCCCACATCTCCGGCATAAGGCCGGCCAATGTCGTAACGTCGACACGTGTACGATTCACGACACAACAAACAAAATGCCGATGTGACCCAAAATCCTTGTCCCTATTTCATGTTTCCTACGTACATATCGTGCGTAATCGTGATAGCATTATCTCCTCGCCGTGCCATCTTATCGCTCGGAATTAATGCAATACACCACGATTACAACAAACACCATGATTATATTTTATTTATGAATTGACATCAAAATAATGATGATATGCAACCGGATGGACTGAAAGTTTTGGGATATTTTTTTTAAACTTCGCTCATATCGAGCAGGCAAAGATCAGAGCCCATACAGCCTATTCAGTGGTAAATATCTTCTTTCTTCTGGATAAAATTAACTCAGTATAACAAGACTTTTAATATGTTGCCCGCACGGCTTATGAATTTGCCACTTCAAAGGTTAGAAGGCTGATAATACCATACATCCAAGCCAAGAAAATTATAATCAAATTTGCTCAAGTTAAATAAAAAAGATTTGTTGTAGGAAGTAAAAGAACACTACTGAGCATTGCCAGTTTCCTTGTATACAAACTACGTCCCGAAACGCGGTCGTGCAAAGCACATAGATAATAAAGCGAGGAAAAAATAGACGAAAAAGTTTATAAGGCGGTGTTTACATCTCGGCGCGGCCGTGAGTTGGTTTAGCGCGGGCGAGGCTGCACGTCGACGGGCCGTTGCCCGCAAGGTTGCCAGAACTTGGCCCCAAAAACCTATCGCAACCGGCCAGGTTTTAGGACATGACTAATGGACAATGGACGCTTGCGAAACTTAATTGTGATCGGCGTTAATAGGGTGGGACAATGCTGTCAGCGGCCACTAACCTGATATTGTACGTTTGCAAACACGCCTCTTACGTAACATTACACATAACATTGTTGATTAAAAATGACAAATGGGATCTGTCATATATATTTTTTTTTATTATTTGACAATGGTGACATTACATATTTTTATCGTAAAGGCAAAAGGATTCAAGCTTATACGATTTTGACAACTTTTATTTTCTCATAATAGTAGCCATAAAATTTACTGTGTCAACATACAAAAAGTCTAAACGCAAAAAGGTCGTGCCAAAGGTGCAGCCGGCGTAGGAAGCGCCCGCGCATCGCGCGCTGACCCACTTAGCGCGCAAACAGCGCGCTCGCGCAGTCGCCTGATTACTCCAACCTTCAACCTGTGAACATGCTTAGACTAGTATAGAAAGGGGGAAAACCTTGGTGCTCGAAGTAAACAAACATTCATGTCGTCATTATATTCTTACCAGAGTAAGTAATATTATACATAAAAAAAACTAAGTAACTCCATTAACAATAATTAATCTATACATAATATATATAAGCTGAAGAGTTTGTTTGGTTGTTTGTTTTGAACGCGCTAATCTCCAAACTACTGTGCGATTTGAATAATTCTTTTTTTGTTGGATAGTCCATTTATCGAGGAAGGCTATAGGCTAAATAACATTACGCTATGACCAATAGGAGCAAAGACAGAGCGGTAAATGTGTAAAAAACGGGAAAATTATTCATTTTTGAAGGCTTTCTTTGCGTGCGCTGCGAAAACGGTTCAAGATACACAAAAAATATGTATGAAAGAATTATTCCTCTATACATGATCTAAAAAAAAGTCCGCGACGGCATATGTCTATCTTTTAAGGTTTAGTCACAATGACCGTTTTATGGTACCAAATTGGTCGAAATAATTTGTTTAAGTTGTATCAACATAATAATACTAAAAATTCTGCGGAAACTCGACCATCCGAAAATCCCGCAAGAACGGGAACTATGTGGGAAAAACCAAAATCTGCCGGAAGTCACTATTTCACGCGGACGAAGTCGCGGCAAAAGCTAGTACTTACATAATAAGCGTAGCAATTAGATGTATCAATATCTGTTGAAGTGACGGCGCCATGTTGGCGTGAAATTCAGTCAAATGCTTCATTAAAAATTTTACCTTATAAATATATTTATTGTTTTTTTCTGTATGTGATTGTTTTAACATATATGTTATTTTTCATATTCTTTTGTCGCGAAGTAACGGAACCGGAACAATATTCCCTCGTAATTCCGAAACTAACACAAAATAAAAACATTACATCTTCAAGCAAATGGGTTGAGTGTCTTCTAATTGCTTTATCTGAACCTGTATAGAAAGCAAGACAATGAAAACGCAATACATACACCCGAAATTAGGTAATTCCTGGTGAATCAGCTATAGCCATTGTGTAACGTTATGACTTTTAAGAGAAAATATTTTGGCGGTCCGAACCAAAAATTCTTCAAATTGGCGAATAAACAGCAATTATTTATGTAACACTTATGCCAATATCACTGACCGGAAATAATTCTTGCATATTATATATTATTAAAATAATATTAGTATAATTATCTGCTCTATTACTTAACAATATATCAATTACCCATAAATATAATTGACTATAAAATAATATTTATAAGTATATTTACGTTACAGTTATCGTTAACGCGTATTATTAATGAATGAATAATATTTTTTTATAATTCATAACAGATATTGTCTACGTGACTATAAGATGTATTTGTTTTAACCAATTCATAAAGTATTTTAATTAAACATATGTTTCCAAATTTTCCACTTCACGAGTGATTGTCGCTTACTTTTGTTATGTAGAAACGGATATTGGTAAACGTTTCAGATTATTTTAAAGTTCACTAACGTTCATTTATTTTGTTTGCGTAACAACCTACGTAATTGTCTCTGTATCACATTTCTGGTAATTAATGACTTACACTGTTCGTTATGTAGGCGTCCATTGATACTATTAAAGAATTCAAAAAACCCATTCATTTTTCCCGAATCCAAACGGTTTGACACAGTCAATTGTTACATCATTACATTCCAAACAACTAGAAGCCAAATCAACAAACTACGTGTTAATTTTTTTATCCGTTTCTGCAGAAATCTGAAGAATATTAAAAGTTATTATGTAACACAACGTACATATGACCAATATTTCTTTGATAACTGGATATTAAAAAAAAACGTATGTAGGTTAGGTACAGAACTGGTGTGCCGCACTACTATAATAATAAAACTAGCTGCTGGCTTATACATGTTATCAGTGTAATCTCAATGGTTTCCATTTCGCAGCGTGGTGACTTTCTTTCGTTTCCCGCGCGGGGGAAAGTGCCCGCGCTTTTCCGACGACGCCATCTTGGCGCTACCCGCCTACAGTCGCACGACTATTTTGCAAAGTATATTTTATTCCTTCTATTTATATAACGCCGTGTCACTCACGAAATTCTTCTTTTTTTATTAAAGTAATTTGATAGTACCTAGTGTTATTAAACGTAAATTTAATTTGGTAAAGTAATGATTTTTTTTGTGTTTTTTGTATTAGTGCATCGTCCTTTAAGATACGATATTTATGTACTCATAGACATATTTAGATATTAATCTAATAAGTTTGATTATCAATTTAAATTGCCTTACAGCGACTGTACTTTTTTTTTTGGAGGAATATAATATATAAATTTTATTACGCGCACAGGAAAAATCTAAGGAAATCACATATTCTCTAGCAAAAGGAAAACGAATCGTATATCGCATGGCGCTGGGAAAAAACTATCAACTATGTACAGTATTTGCACGTGCGCGCGCGTGACAGGCACTCAAATGGAGATCGAACGCCAAACCGCCGGAAGACAGATAACCAAACTGCGTTTAATACTTCTCTCGTTTCGTACTTTGATGACAGCCTGTAGGCAAAAGAGAATAAAACAAAGATGCCTAATGTGTTCACAGAGGTACTTGCTTTCTTTTTTGGACAATCGAGAACAAAAGCATATTCTAGTCGAAACTGTTCCATTTCAAATGACTGTTAACGCCACAATAAAATAACTCCGCCGCTTTTTTACTGAAATGCCGGATAACTATTTTCGTCTTGCGGAAATAGTACGTGGAGCCGCCGCAGGAACATAACTGTTCAGATTATTTTTATATACACTCAGCATGCTTCGTCTGCAATGGAATAATGGGCAGTTTTTCAATCACCACATGATCTTGACCATTACTGTGTTGAGCAGAGACACCGTGCGATATGTTAACTACTTATTTTACACTTTATTGTTAACATCTTACGGTTTTAAGTAGCTTTCACACGCGTTGCGCACACGTTATATAGGATTTTCTATCCTTTCACTGGTATTAGTTTCGATCCCTGTACAAAGTTACAACAGAAGCTGCCATTTTATCAATTTTCTCTTCTCAGGGTAATGAATGTATGTTTTCCCGTGGGTGCCAAACTACATTAAAATCAGTACAGACATTTTCACTTTTAGCTGTAACAGACAGACAGATTCTGTCATATTAATTGGGATATTGTACAAGACGTTTGCCTATCAGTTGAGGATAATTGATTTTCGAAATATGTGTTAAAGGCGGGATGCGTCGAGTCGCATACATACTCAGTTCTTGTTGGGTCCCATCTCTCAACAAATTCATGTCCGTACCATGCCAGTCTGCACTTTTTTCCCTCAGTAGAGGAGGCTGAGATACCGTCAAAAGAAGATAGAAGAAACCAAATGCCGCAAAGATCATATCGGCCTCCATTACCGACCAAGACGGCTACACCGGTATGACCTTGACTGGGAATAAGAGCAATCACTCTTCAGGAGAAGACGCGGTGTAGTCAGTCTATGGCCCTCGCATCTTAAACTCACTTTTAAACTTCCTATAACATACTCTTTCTTTAAAATAAGTTAGGGTCCCACCATCCATCTGAATTGGTTCGATGAACATTTGCTTGCTGACAGGAGACACCTCTACTTGCATCTCTTACTTGCTTACTCTCTCCTTACTTGCATACCGATCCTTTCATAACAATTAAGAAAGAACTACGTCGTGTATATAGTTTACATAGAAATTGACTTAGGACGTTCCACTAAAAAACGGCAATATTTGACTTAAGTAGTGTTGCTTACTAAACGACGTTACGTATGTCTTGTCTATTGAAGTTATTTAATTTTTCAAAAAATTAAATTAATTACAGGCACTAATTAACTAGGCAAATATCGATGAACATATACGAGTATTCGAACATATTGATTCTTTGCATCCAAAATGATACTGGGTCGGCATTTATACCTCTCGATTTATGAAATAAACCAGTACAATGAGACCCCTACGTCGATATGAATGCAACGCAGCCAGGTGGCTCGCGCTGGTCAACTGATTGAAATAGCAATCGCTTCCCGGATGCGCATTGACGTCAGATATCTCACTACCTCGCTAGAGATTCGCCAAAATGCCGTGAACGAATTAACCTTATTTATGTATACACAAAGTTGAAAATGCATTGGACGAGTTGATCATAGCTTAACAAATCTGTTAATTTACGTACGAAATAGATTTTTTAGTAAAGAATTTTACAGTGGTATCATTTGTTAAGCGATTAGCATTACAAAGATTTTTGTCATAGTAATTAGTGCTAATGTCTATGTGATCACAACTTACTAAGATAATATAGACAGTTATTCTTATATTTCATTCATGCATGAATGAAATTTAAGAATAACTAATGAAATATGAGAATAGTGAAATGCATTATTCGGGGAAAGATTCGATATTCGGTTAAATCACACAATATTATAAACGATAAAAATTACAAATTAAGTTTTCTCGGATTATAGATGATAAAAAAAATAATGATAATAATAATGATGATATTTATAGATGTATAAAAAAAACGACATATGTATATTTACTAAGAAGTATTTTTATTCTCCAAACATTTTATTGTCGTGAATCATACTGACTATTTCATGAATTATAAAGGTGTTACATTGCTTTGATATCTTCACTAATTTTTGAAATGAATTTAATTGGCAAAGTTATACAAGTTTTTTGTTGATGGCGAAAATCATTTGGTTTTTAAATATAATGGACAGTATGTCGATTGCTTTTTGATTCGATGTTAATTTTAGCGTTTCCCTTTGCCCGTTCTCACAGGAAACACATATAATATAGGCGACTATTTGTCTATTACACAGCAATAAAATCGATATATAACATGCTAACTTAACAAAGCGATACGTTAATTACATCTTCGTCAGTCTGTGCTTAAGCATAAAAGAACAAAAAACAGTGATTGTTTGTCAAACGATTTCCAGTTATTTAATAGTTCTTCCATCGTGGCTCTGCACAATAATTTTGAATGTGTACGTGATTTACTCGAAATTGAGAGTCATAAATTGAATCGCCCGCTAGTGTACAGCGGGAATATGGCGCGTGACGTCACGGCGTCGCGTGGATTGAACGTAGCGTGGCGATCGTGGCATTTGTGGCTCGCGCGACGCTTCCTTTGGCCGATCTACGATTAGACCGAATAGCCATTAACATTGTTTTTTTTATAGTTTCCACGCAAAGTATGAATATTAAGCTTGTGGAGAGAAATGATTTTGAATCGCCAATTTGTGATATTTATTTACTTTAATCTTTATTACACAATATACATATAAATAAAGTACAAAAGGCGGACTTAATGCAAGATAAAGAAAACCAAAATATTATAAACTATACTAGCTTTTGCCCGCGACTTCGTCCGCGTGGAATAGTGACTTCCGGCAGATTTTTGGTTTTTCCCACATAGTTCCCGTTCTTGCGGGATTTTCGGAATGGTCGAGTTTCCGCAGAATTTTTAGCATTATTATGTTGATACAACTTAAACAAATTATTTCGACCAAATTTGGTACCATAAAAACGGTCATTGTGACTAAACCTTAAAAGATAGACATATGCCGTCGCGGACTTTTTTTAGATCATGTATAGAGGAATAATTCTTTCATACATATTTTTTGTGTATCTTGAACCGTTTTCGCAGCGCACGCAAAGAAAGCCTTCAAAAATGAATAATTTTCCCCGTTTTTTACACATTTACCGCTCTGTCTTTGCTCCTATTGGTCATAGCGTAATGTTATTTAGCCTATAGCCTTCCTCGATAAATGGACTATCCAACAAAAAAAGAATTATTCAAATCGCACCAGTAGTTTCGGAGATTAGCGCGTTCAAACAAACAAACAAACAAACTCTTCAGCTTTATTATATTAAACTATATAAGTAGCCGATTTCAGATAGTGCTCACGAACCATTTTCCTAAATTGAAAAGGTTATTTTTTTTGTCTATTTTCTTGCCCCTCTTCAAAACTTACACAATTTGAATACACAGATTAAAGGAAATATTTTTTTTTACCTACATCTGCTATTAATAATTGTAAATTTGTATAATTCATTAAACATAACCGAAAATATATAAACGTAACCATAAGACGCCCCAGTAACCTATTAACTAGTCTTTAACACAATTCGACAAAAATTCCCAAACATTTCGCAAAGATTTACGCCAAATCATCTGGAATTCGCGTAAATTTCCCGGTGCGCGCTAATAAAAAACGCGGACACTGTACCATTTCCCCCGCGCTGTAAATAAGTGTAAAAAAGTAGAAAGGAGTGTCACAAGCCATCCCTGTGTCATAAAACAGAGCAGACAAGCCGGCATTTAATTATTGCACGCGTTAAAAAGCGAAGTGACTTCTTTGTGCTAACATTAAAAATAAGCGAGTCATAATTCGTCGCTTGGCTGCGCTGACGCATGTGCTTGGGCCTAACTCGCAATATAAACATGCTGGATAAAACTTTTGCACTGGAGGAACGGTCGCTCACACTACATGCGAAGAGGTCGTTATAACCAAGGCTTAGGTTGAATTTGGTCGGTAGATCACATCGGTCAAGCCGCCTCGATCGGTCTGGAATCCGAAATAATCACTGCAGCACTTGCGTTGTAATAAAAATTGAGGATATTATAAATCTTACCTATTTCTATAACAGTGTTCGCATTGCCGTGTTCTAGTTCGAAAGGCAGTGCAATTACCGGGTACTGTGACTTCACTTATGGCACATGTTTGCAACATACTTTTTTTTTTGCAAGGGGTAATGCTCCTTATGCACCATGACGCCTCCGGTCTGAGAGAACCGGCCTACCCAAATGTTAACAACATACCCTGTGGTTTTTGTCAGGGTTGAAAGTTTTCACCAAACAGTAACCACTTACCTTCAGGTCAGCTTGCCAATATATCACATAAAAAATATACTTAAATTACCTGAACTTAAATTCTTGTATAAATATTTTTTTAACGATACCAACTTGTCCAATGTACATAAAAATGTTCGTAAAATACCTGTTTTGTGATTCATCGTAACGTTCACGTAACATAGAAATATTTGCCTTCATAATGTTTCCTTAAATAACCATTGTGACGTCTAAGGAAATCCCTAATAGAATAGGCAAAGTATCAAAAAGATTTTCTTTCGATACAGCCGTGTTTACTGTACAGAAAAGACCCAGGTCTAAAGCTCATCATAAGAGGACAAAAACCACGAAATACTAATACCTGTATTTAAAGATAATATTTGAAAAAGTTTAAGTCTTTGTAGGTACTATACATTAATAATAATAAATAAATAATAAATATTTGTGACACTTACACCAATTAGCCTAGCCCAAACTAAGCTCTGTAAGGCTTGTGCTATGGGATCTAGGGTAACGGATAGACATACATATATTATACATATATAAATATTTTTTATAGAAATATATATCAACAACCATGACTAAGGTACAAATGCTCGCATTCATCACACAAACATCTGCCCCCACCGGGACTCGAACCCGGGACCTCAGAGATGGCGACACCTTGAAACCAGTGTACTATCCACTCGACTATGGAGGTCGGTCAAATCCCCTGTCATTCCCCTGGTATTGGGGGGGGGAGTGTTAGTCTCAAACCTCACCACATGTCACTATAGGGGAGGGGGGGTCTCATTTTAGCAATCACGGTGAACAACGCTTCATCACGTTAGTGTGTGTTATGCTGCGTAACAATATCTAGAGGCACTCGCCTAACTAATAGATTCGCGTTTGAACAGCTGAGGGAAAAAACCTCGCCTTCGTAAAATATAACAAAACATTTATTGTGAAATATTAATAATTAACATATAAAAAAAAAAGACATTCCTTGTGTGGCTTCTACGCTGTACCTACATGTTTTACAGTACGAATATTAGATCACGTTTATGATTTAACACTGCATAGTATAAAACAAAGTCGCTTTCTCAGTCCCTGCCTATGTATGCTTAAATCTTTAAAACTACGCAACGGATTTTGATGCGGTTTTTTCAATAGATAGATTTATTATAATGATAGATTTATACACTATTCATAGAGCCATGTTTGGTAACAACATTATTTATAATATTGTATTATTTTTATATGTGTATGTAAACATACATACGACAGTAATCGTATTAGGTATGATTGTATCTTATACTATATTGTATTTTTATATTATATTATTATAATTATTAACATTGTAAAGAGGAGATAAAAAATAGACCTTCAGAGTTTCTTGCCTGTTCTTCTCGAGAAGGCTCTCCCAATTTCCGAACAGGTGTCGAGTCAATATTTCTTTTTTTTTCCTTATTCGTACGTACGGACAAGGTTTTTTTTTTTTTTTTGTTTTGTTTGTTGACGTCAATAAGTGCCTGTAAAGGTCTATCCCAACTAATATTATAAATGCGAAAGTGTGTTTGTTTGTTTGTTTGTTTATTTGTTTGTTTGTTTGTTTGTTTGTTACCTCTTCACGCTTAAACTACTGCACCGATCATCACGAAAATTTGCATACACATAGTCTGTGGTACGGGGAAGGATATCACATTTTATCCCGGAAGAAAGTAGCTACTGTTCCCGTGGGATCGAAATTAACGCGGACGGAGCAACGACGGGCGGAGCCACGGGCAAGAAATAACAATATAATTATTTAATAATATTTAATATTTGCATACACATAGTCTGCGGAACGAGAAAGGACATAGGACACCTTTTATCTGTTCCCGTGGGATCTAAATTAACACGGGCGGGCTACTAACAGTGTAATCCTTACTAATATTATAAATCGGAAAGTGAGTTAGTTTGTTTGTTTGTTTGTTCCGCTTTCACGCCGTAACTCCTGAACCGATTGCTTTGAAATTTAGCAGACGTAAAGATAAAAGTCCGGATTAAATAATAGGCTACTTTTTATCCCGGAAAAATCGACAGATCCCACGGGATGCATAATAAAGGCTTCGCACGAAAACTACTGCACAGATTTTCATGCGGATTTCATTCATCAATAGATAGACTGATTCTTGAGCAAGGTTTTGCGATATTTTTTATCTGTTTAGTCCCACGGGAAGCGCGATAAAACTTTCGCGCCATAAACCGACTTCCGCGCATATGTAGCCGTGGGCAAAAGCTATGACCTTAACCCTCTATAGACCCAATCCCGAAATCCACGCAGGCGAAGCCGCGGGCAGAAAGCTAGTGTTGAATAAAGATTATTTTGATTTCGATTGAAAAGGAAAGTTTATATGTATAGTAACATCCATTAGTGTTTTGTTCAATAATATCAATTTTTAAATTGATTACTACAGTTTTATTTTAATTTTTTTAATCCAATCAACTTTAATAGCGTGTATTTTTAGTTCTATAAACTATAATTTATTGATTATATACAACGTTCACAGTTTTTCTGTAGTGTGTTTAGTATCAGAATAGCACCCGTGCGAAGCCGGGGCGGGTCGCTAGTATTGTAAAATAAAGAACGCAGTTTTAATTAGCGAAATAGTTTATATTTTAGACACGCTTGTTACAAAATGATATGTGTAGGCAAAGAGCCAAAAAAAGAAAAAAACAGTGTTGCCAATACAAAAAGAAAAGATTAGGATGAAATTATATTGCCATTTTCTAACATGATTACTTAGAAATACCAATATATATGATTAACAATCTAACAAAAAATACGAGATTGACAGATATCTAAAATACTATATAAAATATTTTTTTTTCAGTTTAAATTTATTATTTTAAACTCGTCTTTGACATATTTTATTTTCAAAAAAAGAACAAAGCGCGCACTTGCTTTTCTTTATACGAGTATGTTTGTATATCTGATATTTAATCCATGCTTTAACATTTTAACATTTTTAACAAATACCATAAATTAGATAGAGAAAAGAAAAACATAAGGAGTTTATTAATACAGGCTATATGTTTAAATATTTAAACTATTAGCTGGACCTGCGACTTCGTCAGCGCAGGATTAGCGAGTAGCTTATATAATACTAGCGGACCCGACAGACTTCAAAAAGATTTGTAAAGTGGCAGTTTTTTGTTCCTACTTATTTTATAGATAATTAAATGTAAAAAAATAGTTATAGTGACGTAACTGTCCCGCGAAGTTTTTTGTACATATTGATATACTCCATAATATTGTCGAACATTTTTTTGTCCTATCATTAATACTCTTCGCAGCGTATGCGATGAAAGACATATTATGGCAAATTTATTTTCACCTTCGGTTGGTTTTAATGAGAATTTCTAAAGATTTCTATAGTAATCTAGTACTAAATATAGCCTATGTTACTCAGTGATAATGTAGCTTTCTAATGAAAAAGGAATTATTAAAATCGGTGCAGTACTTTTTGAGTTTATTCGTTACATACAAAAATACAAATCTTTAGTATTAGCGTAGCGTATATCTTCATAAATTGTAGTCTATGTGTTATTCTGATGTATGAGCTGTATTATTGTAAAGTTTCATTAAAATCCATTCAGTAGTTTTTACGTGACAGAGTAACAAACATACATCCATACAAATTTCGCGTTTATAATATTGGTTGGAATTTAATTTGCAAAAATTCCGTGAGATTTCGCAAGTTAAACTCACACACACGCTTGTAAAGTCTAAGTTCCAATCTTCGTGGAAGGGTTAAATACGTAGAATGCAACTATCAATACATAGTATAAAACAAAGTCGCTTTCGCTGTATGTCCGTATGTATGCTTAGATCTTTAAAACTACGCAACGGATTTTGACGCGGTTTTTTTTAATAGATAGAGTGATTCTTAAGGAAGGTTTGTATGTATAATAAATGCATAATATAGTAGAGAAACACTGATAAATTTAAAGGTTTCTAATGTGATGTCGTAAATAAGCACGTTTTTTTGCGCTTATATTGCAAACGCTGGCTGAACCCTACGAGATAGACCAAAATAATGTACTACAGTATTGTACAACTTACAAAAATCCACAAAAAAGTCCGCGATGGTATATGTCTATCTCTTAGGGATAACCCACCATAACCATTTTTTCACTGCACCCGTGCGAAGCCGGGGCGGGTCGCTAGTGTAAAATAAACAAAGCACACTGCAATACACGTCATAGTTTATCAGTTATTTTTCTCTGGTGGGTTGTTACAGCCTTTGTACATGCTCTGTGTTGCAACGGGGGCGACGTGGCGCCTCCCACCGCACTGGGGGGTGGCATAACTTATGCAAGTTAATTCCAGAGAAAGTAAAAGGCGCCCAGGTATACCCTTTGCGGGATAAAGCGCATGTACCTAATTGGCTGACGGGAGGTTTGCCCAGACTCGCTTTTGTTTGAGCACTTGGTAAATTAAACTAACTTTGTAAAGCTAGCTTACGTTTTCATATCCAGAGGGATGTATTTTCACAGGCAAGGATGCAGTAATTCTGACATAGTCTAGACACAACCTAGGAGTGGGCGATATAAATCGATATTTCAAAAAAAATATCGATACATGTACGCGATATATAGCTTCAATCCGATATTGTCGAATATAACATCTGATATATCAAATATCGGGTGACATTCCATTTTCTTTTTATCTAGTTATTTTCTAAGACTTTTTTTTTAATCTGCAACATTGTTAATTTGTGTATAAAAGGAAAATACCCGGACTATATAAAACTAGCTTTTACAATAACGAAACGCAGACATGAGATGGCAGCACTGTAAAACTTTTATAATTTGTAGATAGAGTCTATTTAGACTTACCTATTTATGTGATCTGTGTTCACTTGTTTTGTTGGTTGGTTTCGTTTTCAGTGCAATATAACCTTTAAAAGTTATCTGTTTTGTTTATTATAGCTTACGGAATATGCATAAAAACCGTTAAGTGTGTATAAATAACGATTTATAAAAACAGCTGTTACTGTATAGAAGAAGCAAGTTGTGATAATTATTATCTGTTTTGTTTATTCTATTTACAATGCGATATTTATAAAATAACGATATATTTATTCGATATATAGCCAAGTATCGATATAACAATATGATATATTATATCGCAAAAAATATCGTTATTTTTTTACATGAACATCCCTAACACAACCATTTTTATCGTATACTAGCTGGCGCCCACGACTTCGTCTGTATAGGATAGTTATTACGTAGCTTATAAAATAAACATTTCCATCATACATTACATATGGTTATCATACATTACATTACTCTAGGTTTTGGATCACGCCGTGGTGAAGTCTCTCCGTCTGGGGACTGTCCAGGGGTTCTCGGACAGTCCCTCCCTTAGCGTTGGCTCGACAGACCTAGGTCGAGCCGACCCCGGAGCACATGGCGGAAAAATAGCGAAAGCGCACCCTGCCATGTGCTGCGCATGGGCCTAGAGAACTCAGGGGGGTTTAGTGGGTAGGCGGCGTGGGTGGCGTTTATAATATTACGAGTCCGCAGTCGAGTAGTTAGTACACCGGTTATAAAGGTGTCGCTATCTCCGAACCAACCCGGGATGGGTTCGGATCAAGAGGGCAACAGACATTTGTGTGATGAATGCGGGCAGTTGTTAATATATACTTCTATCAATCATATTTATATATGTATAATATTTGTAGGTCTATTCGTTACCTTAGATCCCATAACGCAAGCCTTACAGATCTTAATACTAAGCTGATTGGTGTAAGTCTAAGAAATATTTATTCTTGTCGGGAGAATCGGGTAGGTACTATTTATTTTTCATACCTGGGGTAATAAATAACTGATAACGGATTTTTTATTTCTTGGATGTTATTTCTACTTTCTTAAACGTGGCATTAAAAATACATTCATGCCTAAATTATCACCAACACCTATTTTTAATAGTATTTTTTGTTTCTTTTTCTACACCTAAAAAGAAATTCCCTACAAATAATTTATAGTAAATATTTAAATATTTGTTATACTTACACCAATTAGCCTAGCCCAATCTAAGCTTTGTAAGGCTTGTGCAATGGGATCTAGGATAACGGATAGACATACATGTATTATACATATATAAATATTTTTTATTGAAATATATATCATCAACCATGACTAAGGTACAAATGCTGGCATTCATCACACAAAAATCTGCCCCCACCGGGATTCGAACCCGGGACCTCAGAGATGGCGACACCTTGAAACCGGTGTACTATCCACTCGACTATGGAGGTCGTCAACGTATAGTGCAAGACAACTTTTGTCAGCTAGTATAAACATACAGTTTAAATCGCAAGTCAGGCCCCATATGGAGTACTGCTGTCACCTGTGGGCGGGAGCACCTCGATACCAACTTGATCCTTTTGATTCGGTCCAAAGACGCGGTCGTATCGTTGACGATCCCATACTCACATGCGGCATTGAGCCCTTAAGTCTGAGGAGAGACTGTGCCTCTTTGTGTGTGTTCTATCGCTTATACAACGGGTTGTGTTCCAAAGAATTGTTCGACATGATGCCCACGGCCACATTCTACCATCGCACCGCTCGCCATCGGCAGGGTGTTCATCCTCACATGCTGGAGCCTAAATGGTCACGCACAGTGCGGTTTCAACGTAATTTCCTTCCGCGCACGCTCCGATTGTGGAACGAGCTGCCTGCTGAGGCTTTCCCGGGGGATTACAGTATGGGGTTCTTCAAAAAGGGACTAAATACATACATACATACATACACTCACGCCCTTTTCCCATGGGGGTAGGCAGAGATTACGTCCTTCCACTTGCTACGGTCCTTACATATCTCTTTCGCTTCATCTACTTTCATAACATTCCTCAGGGACTAAATAGGTTTTTAAAAAGGTCGGCACAGCGTTTGTGATGCCCCTAGTGTTGCAAGCGTCCATAGGCGACGGTGACTGCTTACCATCAGGCAGGCCGTAAGCCTTTTTGCTACCGTTGTAGTATAAAAAAAAAAAAAACATACGGTATTATCAAATTGTATTCAATTTCATATTTAAGAATGTAAAACTGAAAATTGAAACTCGTTTCGCGAAACACGTATATGTATATCGTTTTTAACCAAAACCCTTTTCAGATGTTTGTGCTTGACCAGACATCTAGTTTCCCAGATTTCTTTTATATTCCTTCTGATCAATAATATATACATTCTCGAAAGAGCTATTAGTTTTCTCTGTATTGTTCGCCGCGGGCAGTTATCGGTCGCCACCGGAATAGTCTGGAGGGTTTGTAATAACAAGGGTTGTCGATAATCAAAATAATTGTTAGTAGGTATGACATCGACTGTAAGTAGTCGTTCGTAATATCCCGAGGTCGAAATTAGATAAATAGATTCATGTACGGTCGGCCAAGAAAGTGGTCTACCAGTTTTGACAAAATTTCATATGTGAGTAAAATAGCGATAAGGTTGAAGTCCTGTACTTATTATCTTTTTAAGATTATGCGGAGTGATGACATTTAAACCTAAAATAATTTGACAGCTATTAATCTGTCAATTTGGTAGAATATTTTTGCACGGGAAAATCAACTCTTACTTTATAGCGCGCGCTTCTCTTCTTTCTCTTCTCTCGCACTTTCTTGGCCGACCGTACTTACACTGAATTCATACATCGACAGAATAAAATGTATATGCCTCAAATCCAGAGATTAATTTTAAAGAGCAGAAAGAAAGAAAGAAAGAAAAAACATTTATTGACTCGCACAGACATACAACATTACACATAATAAAATACAATAAATAGTTTAAAACAAAGTATGTGCCAAGCCAAAAGGTTCCTACCTCAGCATGTGCTTTGCGCCATATATGATGCCGCAAAGCGCTGATATTCTGGCAGGGCCTTTCCATTTGTGACGTACGGGAAACAATAAATAATACACAATTATATATTAATTGATAAATATAACTTATAATACACATGATAAAAGTATATGATAGTACTATAAAAATTAAAAATAAAATTATATATAAATGTGATATTTTGGTGGTAGTAGTGGCGTTAGGACCATCATATACATGCTTGTGTTTGCGTCCAGAATCGTTTCGAATATTCAATCTGTGGTGCCATTTTATAGTGTATTCCAAAAGTAAGGTAATACCATTTGTTATTTTCAATTTATGTTTGTTAAATTTGAGTTCTTAGTGTTAGTTATTTTTAACATATTATTTACTTATATTAATATTATAATATACTTGTTACGTGATTAAGCTGATGGCCTATGGCCAATGCTTTAAATAAATAAAAAAAAATTATAGTGTATTCCAATCACAGAGTACTTTGACTCACAGAGAGCAGAAGAAAATCTCGTGACTTTTTAAAGAAAAAATTCATTCACAAATCATCGCAAAGTCTAACTACACATCTGTCTGACCAGTAAACAACAGAACGTACCGCCATCCCCGTATTTTATGAAAGCAGAGCTATTTTTCTCGACTATACAACCGGGTCCTATATAGCCTGTGAGCCAGCCGGGTATCTGCTGCAGCCGAGCGTTGAACCCTAAATGGCTACCTTCCTGAAGGGAACGGAGATGCAGCTGTATTACAGAGTTAGGTGTGCGCCGCGCCAACGAGGTTTCAGTGCAATGCCCCTAAATAGTTTGCATGTAACCCCTGAATTATGCAGCTCGCGTCCGGCGGGCGGGAGTTACATCTGAAAATTATAGGGCGTGGGCGGGCTTGCGAAATAACACTTCGTTTTCATGGATACTTTGCGTCGGGAGGTAGTGCTTTGTGGAAATATCATTGTATGTTCTGAGCACACGTGTCTTATTTCGTTTGCAAATAAGTTCTTCCTTTATTTAGTTGAAACGTAATTATACAAATAAATTGGGTCTTCAGAGTCTACCCTAAACTATGTTAGGGCTGTTAGGCCTTAGTCAGTACGAATAGGGTAGATGAGTACAACTGAATATGCTCATTTTTATTATATACTAGCGACTCGCCCCGGCTTCGCACGGGTGCAGTGAAAAAATGGTTATGGTGGGTTATCCCTAAGAGATAGACATATACCATCGCGGACTTTTTTGTGGATTTTTGTAAGTTGTACAATACTGTAGTACATTATTTTGGTCTATCTCGTAGGGTTCAGCCAGCGTTTGCAATATAAGCGCAAAAAAACGTGCTTATTTACGACATCACATTAGAAACCTTTAAATTTATCAGTGTTTCTCTACTATATTATGCATTTATTATACATACAAACCTTCCTTAAGAATCACTCTATCTATTAAAAAAAACCGCGTCAAAATCCGTTGCGTAGTTTTAAAGATCTAAGCATACATACGGACATACAGCGAAAGCGACTTTGTTTTATATTATGTATTGATGTCGCACAGCCAACCAAATTGCAGAAAGGTCCAAATGGACTATTACATTTTGTGACCATTCAACTTTGGAACGTGACATTAAATCCTCCGACGATGTATTCTGTGCTCCAACGCACACACGCAGACTGTTTCGATAGATATGATTGAATTTCAACTTTATCAGCGTTAATACAGCGTAAATTGACTTTTTGATGTTAGGAACAAACCGTCATTGCTTAGACATAAGTGAATGCTTGCAATATGAACTTTATTCAATAACAATAAAGCTCAAATTGACTGTACGTTTTAGTTAGAAGACATTTGTATGGTAAAAAGGGTTGTTTTTAAGGTTTTTCCGATAATTATTCGAATTTTTCTCGCCGTAAAAACCTTTCTTGAACTTCGACAAACATTTTAAAAAAGAATTGGCCAAATTGGTTCAGGCGTTGTCGAGTTATGCGCTCACCAACACATTTTGCGATTCATTTTTATATATTAGATTATCAAAGTTGAGCAATTTCTATCTCATGAACGTATGTCAATATAGAAATTTCACATTAATTTTGTATTAATATTGCTTTTAAATTTTAATAAAATGTACAATTATTTTTTACAAAATTCTAACTTCCTCACATTAAATGTAACAGTATTTAATATAGAAATTATATCTATAAACGTAAATATAACAAAATTATTGGCAATTTGTTTATACGCTCATACAAATTAGGCGACTTTAGTAAATTATGACGTCACGAGTGCAGCGTACTTGTGTAGCGTTTTTGAACGACCGCGACAACGCCGCAAACTTGGCGCTATATCTTCAATAGTAATAATTGCAGATACGTCGTTACTTCTACAATATTTTTCATCTAAAAGAGAACTGTTATCTATAGAATAAAAAAATCCTTTGAATTCGCAGGTATGTACAATTGTACATGTTTTCCTTCACGGTGGGAGCGTCAGATAAATGTACGTATGAAATTCGAAAAACAAAAAACAAATCGGTACATGGCAGGATCGACCCCGTGCCCCGCGAATCGTTCGATTCATCAATCAATACATAGTATAAAACAAAGTCGCTTTCGCTGTATGTCCGTATGTATGCTTAGATCTTTAAAACTACGCAACGGATTTTGACGCGGTTTTTTTTAATAGATAGAGTGATTCTTAAGGAAGGTTTGTATGTATAATAAATGCATAATATAGTAGAGAAACACTGATAAATTTAAAAGTTTCTAATGTGATGTCGTAAATAAGCACGTTTTTTTGCGCTTATATTGCAAACGCTGGCTGAACCCTACGAGATAGACCAAAATAATGTACTACAGTATTGTACAACTTACAAAAATCCACAAAAAAGTCCGCGATGGTATATGTCTATCTCTTAGGGATAACCCACCATAACCATTTTTTCACTGCACCCGTGCGAAGCCGGGGCGGGTCGCTAGTAAATACATAAAGAGGAAATAAAAATTACAGCTGCACCTATTCTTCTTTGGAAGGCTCTCCTAATGTCCGAACAAGTGTATAGAAACATTTATTTTCTTTGTACATAATCGCGTACGAGGTAATCTAGCGCTTAAGCTCTGTATCCTTAAAGTTCATTTATGTGTGACATCAATAAGTGTATCTAAAAGGCTATGTTACATAAATTAAATGTAACAAACATACTTTTACTAACTGGTGCCACGACTTCGCCTGCGCAGGATTAGTATTTCGAGAAATTATTTTAGTATGGCGTATATCTTTGCAAATTGTAGTCTATATGCTATTCTGATGTATAAATTAATTCATACTTTACAAATTAATAATTAATTTGTAAAGAGTAACAAACACCCCCCAATACAATCTTTCCCGTTTAAAATATTTGTAGGGATTAAGTACTCGCAACTATTAACAAATATTTCACCCCCAAACAATAAACGTTAATGTCTTAAAATGTAAAATATTCCAAAATGAGTACAAATTCACCCCTAACAGATAACATCAGTAAGCGTTAAGCATGAAATGTACACATTAACATATTTTCCACTTGAAAAACAAACCAAATCTTCATAGTTTTAAACGATCAAATCGGACATCACGAACAGTTTTAATGGCTCAAAAAACGGAAAGAACGAATACCAAAAGCGTTGAAACGACTATCGGTCGAGGATCTTTGTGTGACGCCATAAGCGAACAGGAGCGCTGGCATGCAAACTTCATGCAGTCGCGTGACTGAAAACGAAAGTATATTGCATATCCCACCAGCCGGATATATGGGGAGCTCTAAAGAGTTCACAACGCGTCTAGACGGTTCGACCTGAGAAAAGGAAAGCTTTCGTCCCACTCTATGCTGGGACATGCGCACTGGGCGGGACAACAGGTGGGCCCTGAATAATTGAGGGGGTGAGGGGGGTTGGAGAACCCAAGGTCGCCGCACGGAAGCGTCTGGCCGGGATGTATCACGATTATACATTACATATTATCGATCTAGAGTTAATTTGTAGATAGAGGCTTCGAGCTCCGAAAGGGTTATTGAGGCTTTACAAAGAAGGCTCTGGTCACAATAACAGCTTACTTAAAATAGTTGTAGAAGATACTTACTTGTTGCTTGTATAGCTGACATTGTTGGCAACCAATTAGCCATTACCATGACTAAGCTCGTCACACAAACGTCAGCCCCCACCGGGATTCGAAGCTGGTGCCTCAGGGATGGCAACACCTTGAAACCGTTGTAGTATCCACTAGACTGCGAAGGTCAACAATAGAACCAAAGATTCTAAGTTATTTCGATTAACATAATATGCCTTTAGCTACGAAATCAGGATTAATTTTGTGTGGAGATTTTCAAGAATATTAGTTTTCCCGTATTAAAATTTTCGTAATTTATTTAATGTAAAGTCAATGACACATTCATACACATCAATAGACATTCAACTGATTAATTGCATAATTTTTTAAAACGACAAAATTTGTTTTCTCCAATTCGCTGCCAATTAAATACGACAATCTATCGAAAAACATGGGAGTTATTATCGAGATTAATTTGTTTGGCTTCAATAAACAAATTATGTAATTCGACAGTAAACATTATTACAGATTGACTTACTACTACACTTTACCGAATAGACTTAGAATGCGACTTATTACTTTACCAGAAATTTAAGTTATTAGTCAATTACTAACTACATAAACTATTTTCCTAGTAAATGAATGTAAATATTATTAACATAATTTAATAGTGAAAATAGATTAGCTCTAAATTTTCATTCATAAATCCACTTGGCGGAGATAAAAAAAAACTCTGAATAAACCTGAATTTTCTCAATGTCCGACCTTTCTACGAAACGTCAAAAGATATGGAGCACTTAAATATATTAGGTACTTTCATTTCGGGGCCAAATGGAATAGATAACGACTCGACTACACTGACGACAGAGCGTCAAGGCGTTCTTTGTTAAGGTGCTGGCACGAAACGCAATTTTCTCTGTTCTATAAATTATTTTTTGTAAAATAGTTAAACTCTTCAATAGAATAAATACAAACTACGTAAGTTTTAGATCCGTCAGAACAAAATTGACTGCAAAAACTTACATAACAATATCTGCAACTGTCAGTTTAGCTACATCGCACAATATAGGTATAAAAACAAAGTTTCTTTCAATCCAATACTAGTTAATAAAGACAGTTGTAATACCTCTCTGAGCAATAATCCAAAAAATAACACATTTATCAAGGAACGTCAATAATTAGTAATAATTGTAATACACGGTCATAATTCCGACTAACTTCATGTTAGAATTAGATAACGAAGTTCATAACAATACAATTCCAAAGAAAACCACACACCATTTAGGATTGAGTAAATATAAAACACAAATCACCACTGAACTACAATGAGCGCTATATATGCTGGTGATTTTCTTAATAATTCTTTAAAAGTCGAACACCTTGCATCATCTCTACCGCAGCGTGTTGGCAAAACCACACAATGAACGCGCATCATTAGATGATGCTTGTTCTAATTATAAAAAAAAACTCGACCTTACCATAAATAAACTAAACAGTCTACCATAGTGCATATGTAAAATGATACGAATGTATAAATGCCAACTTAAGCGCGCTAAATAAAAAAAAGTCGTATAAATTTAGCAGTGTCGGAGGAGCTGTTGTCTCTGCAATGGCTCAATCCTGTCATGTGCCCAATATGTTAAATGTCGTCAGTTATGTAAAATATCAATATATTATCATCAAATAAAGTTTTGTTTAAAGTTTACAATTTTAGAACGGGGTTGATACATATGTACATCTGTGAAGAAATTCAATGGGGTTGTAGTCAAACAAGGGCCAGGATATTAGCTGATATATTTTATAGGGTAATATATAGGGTGATAGATGATAATTTAAAAAAAATGTCTATTGTTACGTTAATTTATGTTGGATCATAAATCGATTCCAGAGTATTCCTACCAATCAAGGATGTCACCATTGATTACCATTCGAAGCGATCTGATCAAATTAATGTCCATCGGTCTAGTTCTAAAGAACAGACCTAAGAACTATTAAAACATTAGGTATGCAAACTCTAGGTCATCCCGACACAGCTGTTACTTCCCACAGCCTAGTTATTTATTTAGATCCCCAGCTGACAACTATGTCATATATGTTAGACTTTCTATGGGCTACGAGTTTCTACTCTAAGCATAGAATATCAATGTATAATTTCAATACTAATGGTATAGTTTTGATGACGCCTATATAAAAACCTAAGTTCAATATAATCCCGATAGAGTGCGTTATATTAATGGTTTTTATATATATAACTTTATGGTTATGTTGGTACCCGTGCATGCTTATTTTAAATGCAACTTTAAAACTATTGAAATCAAAATGTAAGAGGAAGAAATGCCAACGTACTCGTAACCTATCTGTCGATCAATGTCGAACTGTCAAACAATATGTCAATACTACCAAAACTAATTGAATTTTAATTCATTCCGATTGCTCTTTCAATGTGGCGCTTCTGTCAAAGATTGAAACATATCAAAAATGTTTGGAAATTATTTTTATCGGAATCGATCCCCGGACTGAACCTGGTGTTATTTTGATTATTTCTATTGAGATTTTACGGGCACTAAACATATTTTTATTTCTTAATATTTAATGTTTTAAATAAATTTCAATTCAACCAGTTTTGAGGCAGAAATAAAATAACAGTATAGTTTTTTTTTATAGGATAGGGCAACAAACAGATTACCTGATGGTAAGCGATAACCGCTGTCCATAGACCAGACCAGACCAGAGCAGTCACAGATGCATTGCCGGCCTTTTAAATGGGAATATGCTCTTTTTTTGAATATTTCGATATCGCATCGGTTCGGAAATACTGCTATAAAATATATAGTTAAACTTTTTACAGCATCCATCGGTTAAGTTTGACGACCTCCATAGTTGAGTGGATAGTACACCGGTTTCAAGGTGTCGCCAGCTCAGAGGCTCCGGGTTCGAATCCCGGTGGGGGCAGATTTTTGGGTGATGAATGCGAGCATTTATACTTTAGTCATGGTTGTTGATATATATTTCTATAAAAATATTTATATATGTATAATATATGTATGTGTCTATTCGTTACCCCAGATCCCATAGCACAAGCCTTATAGAGCTTAGTTTGCTAGGCTAATTGGTGTAAGTGTAACAAATATTTATTTATTAAAAAAAAAGTGTTATGATTACCTCTCACGGGTATGGACTGCACAATTTAAAGACAAGCGACTGATATTTTTTGACCAAGTTGGTAGAATCTAACTTATCCTGTCGTTGTCCGCAGTGGACGCTGGTGAAGCAGCTGGATTGCGGCTCGGCGCACGCGGGTCGCTCGGACAGGCGCTGCTGCACGGGCTGCTGGCGCCGGCACCACCCGCCAGGCACCATCTCTACACCCCATCGAACAACACAGGTAAACACATACTACATAACCCCACGGATATTACACACAAGTATTGAAAATCGAGGAAGCTAGGGAATTGTTCGGATCGTAGCAATACTGTGATCTCTGCACTGCCGTCTTAATCTAGCCGGGGCCCTTGGCACACAAGAATTGGAGGCCCTTTTGGAAAGTAAAAAACGCGAATTATTCTAACACTAGCTTTCCGCCCGCGGCTTCGCCCGCGTTATATTCGAATTTCCCACAGGAAGGATATGTTTTCCGTCGCTAAAATTATCTTATTTCCTTCCTTGGGTCCTCGGGTTTTACGGGGTGGTTACCCCGTATATACCAAACGTAAAACAACCCTTCAACCGTTTTTGTTTATATTATGTCGATTGGTATATACGGGGTATACTATCTATGTATAAAATTTTATTTAAATCGGGCAGTGGTTTTTACAATACTGCCATACAACCTTTCACCCCCTCCTTTCAACCCTTTACAGCCTTTTTGCTTTAAAAGTAGCCTCTGTCCTGTCTCAGCCTCTAGACTATCTGTGTACCAAATTTCAAATAAATCGGTTCAGTGGTTTTAACAATATTTCCATAGAACCTAGCATCCCTTCTTTCAACCTTTTACAACCCTTTACAACCTATTTTGTATAAAAAAGTAGCTTATGTCCTTTCTCGGGCTTTAGACTATCTGTGTACCTAGTTTCATTTAAATCGGTTCAGTAGTTTTGGCGTCAAAGCGGAACAGACAGACAGACAGAGTTACTTTCGCATTTATAATATTAGTATGGATTTTTAAAATAAGTTTGTAATGCTCGCTAAATAATTTATGCTCGCGCCATACCGCTGTTGGAATACTGCACTGAAACAACGTAACTGATTAAGCAATTTTGATGCTAGCGCTTCAGTTGTTGGAATCCCGAACTAAAGATCCATAGGCGTCTCTCGGCGTCAGCTTCTTCGACCGTCTGTTTTCGTTGATATAATGGCGTAGTATACGCCACGTAAATACCTTTTTATAAAGTAACTAATTTGCGAAAAACAGTAACGTCTAATGTGTCTAAGTGTGTGAAAGAAATTGTAGGTCCTTCGGGACCCCCTGAGAACGGGGGCCCCGGGTACGGGCCCCGTGTGCCGTTATGGTAAAAAGACGGTATTGGCTCTCTGCCTACCCCATGAGAAAGAGGCATGAGGCATATACAAATAAGAGGTGATATGGCACCAGAGTGTCGAAGCTGTGGCGTTATTTCGGACTATAGGTGTAATCATTGTCGCATATTAATTGCAAAAGAGTACGATTCTGTTTGACTAGCGCAACTATCTCTTTCTGTCCCGAACTTACTGTGGAGTAAGTGACATTCCGGTCAGTGTGGATATGAATTATCTAGTAAAATGTAATTGTACAATCCCATCATATTTATTTAATATGAATAAATAACAAAATTATTATTTCCTCTAATCTATTTCCAAATCGTGCTTCTTCCAAACTTCCATGCATCCATTCCATGACATGCAATGCATTCATTCAATTAAGAAAAATTAAAATAAGTTATACGTACGACGTCTGTACTTTAGAAGGTTTGTAAATTGACATTGTGATTTTTAATCTATTAGTAAAACAGATAAAGAATCCTTCTGAGGGATCAAAGCTACTGCTTTTTTTGCGTTGCGTCGTTAACTTTTTCTAAAAGTTGATTCTGCCGAAAACCACAATTTTCTAGTACAGACTTTAGAGCCCCCTAGCGGGAAAATGAGTCGTTAACTTTTTTTGCGACCAGTACATTTTTTGTTCAGCTCGACCAAGAGAACAACATATCCGAAATTTAGACCTGGCTCCCGAAAACCACATGGCCATATAACAGTATCATCTACTTTTCCAACAATAAGAGCTACATTCAAACTACCCCTGATATATTCATTCGTCACTCTACCCTTTCTTGCCACCCTAAAAAAACTTCAACATTTTTCTAACAATGTAAAACAGCTTATAATGGTCGAGTATATAACGTTGTGTACATGCCTATAAGGAAAGCGTTGAATACCTAGTTCATATAATAAATAGGCTATATAGTGCTAGCTCCAACAAAGTCCGCAGCAATGCGAGTCAATAAATAGGTATTTACGAAGCTAATCACAGACTGTCTTTTGTCCGGCTGCGTTCAACAGTATTAAGTTTAATGGAAGCGGATATTAAAGCTGGGTTATCATGTGGTCTCGCTTGGTACCTTGCTACCTAACTTCGCTTGTACGCCGCGTAATTTCCGCCACAAATTTGGGTGGAGATATAACACTTTTAGGTATAGCAGATGAAAAACGTAGTTATTTTGAAATATATAGAGGGTTAGTCATCAAAACTTAATTGTTTGAAATGGAAATGTTATTGCGGGTATGTATTTTAATTTTAAAATTACAATAGCCTCATCACTTTTTAAATAATCAATTCAATTTCTGATTTCTGTATGCATTTGTTGTTTCGATTTACGTACTCAAACTTGTACCGGAATCGTTCAGCAAATGGATAACCCGGTGTCATTTTAAAACACCACTCGATTGAAAATAATAAATAAATATTTCGACTCCGTGTTGAGGTCGTATCTAATTCGGCCACCATGTGCTATCCATCCCAATTGAAAATTACAATTGCATTGTTCACCCGTAACTTGCCATGCCAAATTAGACCTTATTCTCTGTTAATAAATACGTATTTCCAACTTTCAGATCTTCACAGATATCTTTAAACTTCGTTTGATGTCTAGACACTATTCAAAATCAAATCAAAGTCTTTATTCAACATAGGTCTTTACAGACACCTATTTACGTCAAACAAATATAAACGTTAAAGACACAGAGCTTAAGAGCTACGTCACTTTGTACCCGGATATGTACAAGAAAAAAAAATACTTTATACCGGATAATCGGAAATTGTGAGAGCCTTTCAGATAAGAACAGACAATTAACACTGAAATTCTAACATCTCTTTTAAAAATCCTAAATTAACACAATTACATCTATTTTACATGTCAACACAATAAATATATCGGATATACGTAGATATGTCCGATAAAAACAATTATTCATCTAATTGACAATCATGAAATAATATATTTAAAAAATTTTATCGAAACATTTTCACCGCATTTTTCATTGACCCTTTTTTCATTAGAATATTTTTAACAAGAGCTTTAAATTTATTATAAGGCAAAACAGTTACAAATTATTGACATTATATTTTTGTGTCTAACTAAATCTTTATGTATTACAATTAAATTCTATTGTTACAACATTATCATCACATTACATTAACGCCCCAACTATTACAGCGAAATGTGAGATTAACTCTCTGTGTTATTATGTTTTCACGTCAAAACAGCTAAACTGATTTTGATATAATTTGAAAAGATTGTTTGCCGAGAAATTGCTTAGCTTAATTTATACTAAAGGTACACCATTGACAATATCAAAATACACTTTAACCAGAGATAAAATCACAGGTGATTCTAATAAACAAACAATTAACAAAAAAGAAACAACAACATAGAACACAACACAGCAATTCAACACATTTTTGAACAATGAGTTTATGATCAATTGATTGAGTGTATGATTAACACTATAAATGCTAAAATAATATAATAATAAGTGACAATTTCCAAACTGAACAGAGCTTAGTTAAAGACAGAACAAAACAGAGCTTAGTTAAAGACTCCTTCAACCCTGTGCGACAAAGAGCCATTGAATTAACTGGCTAATAAATATTACACAGCCTAGCGCTAACTTTCGAGTTACTAAATACTTGATCACCCCTTAATGCGGTGAGAGTTCGTCTTAAGACGAACTACTATTTTTTTTCCCCACGGGAGATGGTAGTGAATCCTCAGAAGGGATGCGCTACTATTGTAGGCGTCTTAATAACCCCTTGGTGCTCTGACGACCTTATACTGCATACCACCCGCGCCCGGTCTACGGCGGGTAATTAAGTTAGACTCTAGCAGAAGGCTAGCCTACCAACTAAATACTAACTACAGCCTTTGGTCGGGCAGACGGCCTGGGACCTTATCGGCTTAAATGGATTTTATAAAGATATTAAGGTACTTAAAAACAGAATTATCACATAATATAGACTAGCATTTTATTAAAGACAAAAGAAAACAAATATATTGATGAAGTAATTCCGGAAAGGAAATTGAAATCTTAATGTAAAAAGCAATGCCCTAAGGACTTCGTGCTCGTACAAATGTACAGGATGAAAAACAAACTAAGTCCCGGGTGATGGTAGCGCTAGTACAGTAATAACCTCTCAACTCTCTGTTTTGTACTAGCATTAATTAGTTATTGTAATTATTTAAATCTTGTCGATTTTAAATATTTTATAACCTACTTTAACAAGGAGTTTTATACATTACATATGGGATTTCTCTAGGCGTACTAAACCAGTCAGTCAATTGAAAAAATATCATAAATCCTTTTCAAAAAATTGTTACCTTGATTTTCATATTCAATAAACTAGTTAAAATTACAAGTATATTCTTTTTCTGACCGCAACAATTTGTAAACATAATGCAGGTTGAATATTTGTTATAACGAAATGCGGATACCGTGCTTATATGACTACAAGATATATGATTAAATGAATTTAGCAGTAATACATAATATGTTGTACGGTGTAAAATTATTGCATTAAACTAAATGGTAAATTGTTTGGTTGTTAAAAACATTTGACTGAGCGAGCAGTGGAGAAACTCGTGTGATTAAGAGCTTTCACGTTTAATGCATAAAGTTTATTATAGCGAACAATGCCAAAGAGAAACAAAAGTTGAAGTAGTTCTCAATTTCGTGGCTTTAATCAGGCATCTTTACTAAATAAAATTGGGAATAGAGCAGGAGAAAGAAAGAAGTTCCTTCACTGTATATGAAAGAAGTTCCTTAACTGTATAATATGATGAAGTTTTAACGTTAACAAGGTTTTAATATCACCTGAAACTACACTTATTAAAATACTCCTTATAAGCAATAAAAAAGGATGTACTCACAAAATTATAAACGATTATTATTTTTGAAAAAGCTGTATCCCTACTAATATTATAAATACGAAATCAGACGAAGTCGCGGCCAACAGCTAGTTGTACAATATAATCGGCTTCATAAAAATACCTTAGTCATGGTTGTTAATATATAATAAACTATCAAAAATTATGTATATATGTATTTATGTCTATCCGTTACCCTAGATCCTATAAGGGGTCATTCATAAATTACGTCACACGAATTTCGTGATTTTTTGCCCCTCCCCCCGTCCTTGTCACAGCTAGTCACATTTGTGAGACCCCCCCTTAGTGTGACGTAACATATTTTGAAATGTACATTTAGAAATTATTGAATGATAAAAACGGTTTCGAAATCAGTTTTATTACCATTTTAATATAATTAACATCAAATCAATTAACCAATCAATAAACGATTACTTATATTAAATAAGTATATGGTCTTTGTATGGAATGGTCCTTATATGGTATTTCATGATTTTCATATTATATTTTTCAAAATCATCTGCTATAATCAGTTAGAAAATTAGTACCTTTCGGGAGTCACTGTTCGTCTCCCGTCTCGTATGCGAGTATAGGACTACAATAAACATTAAAATATAAGCACTTTTCATACTTATAGTAATAATTTAAAGTTTAGAAACAAAAAGTCTACATCACGTGGTGTTCCCAGGCGGTCACCCATCCAAGTACTGACCACGCCCGACGTTGCTTAGCTTCGGTGATCGGACGAGAACCGGTGTTTTCAACGTGGTATGGACGTTGACGTTGAGTTTGTGTTAAAACAGTTAGCTTATAATAGATTTTGAAATGTGACGTCACGAAATTTAAGACCCCTTCCCCTTACCGTGTGACGTAATTGGTGTAAATGTAAGAAATATATTTTTTTATTTTAATTTTCGCGTAATACCTAAATTAACTTAAGAAGCAATAAATTATGAATATATATGTAGCCACTAAATGTTGGCATATATATAAAAGAACACATAATAATTTAATGTACAAAGACGTGCTTACAACACACCTGCTTTATCTCATTAATTTGATTGAAGGGAGCAATTGGATGGAAAACTCTAAAACAAGCCCCTAAGACATTTGATCTCTACATGACTGCTCGTAAAATTTCGGAGACTTGTTACTAAGCGCCCTTTCTATCAGAGTTACATCGAGTACACACAACTTAATGTATTATGTAACGGTGCGAATTTCCTGAGAATATTTAAGGTTAGACGGTTCCTTTGGAGAACTAAATAGCATATGAAGATCTAAAAAGAGTTTATTTATATTAATTATGCTTCGAGTTTCATTAATGATTGGATGTTTCTTACTTTGTCACGTAAAAACTATTGAATAGATTTTAATAACATCGCTTATACAATTCATTTGATTTGGCTACAATTCATAAAGATACTAACTGGTGCCCGCGACTTCGTCTACAGAGATGGTAGATTTTTTTCTTCTTAACACTTATCGTTATATTTTGGTCAATTCACACAATCTTTATAAATTGTAAAACTAATTCAGTAGAACATGAAAAAAAAAACGATTCAAAACTCTTTGTGTGACAAAGAACGTTGCCGACCACGTGGTCGTGAAAACAAAAAAAAATCATGACCCAAGTTATCTATATCGCAAAAATAGGTCATATCGAGACTAGGACTAGTTCAAGCCGCAGTAAAAAGTCTTATGCAAAACCTAAGCGCGCTATGAAAAATTCATAACGAACAAAGAGGAAGTAGGCTCCGCAATCGATAGTGTCAGCTGATTCCGCCCAATGTCACGACCACGGCAGCCGCCCGCCGCCGCCCGCCCGCCGCGCCGCACGCACACAGCCGCCCGCACGCACACGCGCGCCGCCCGCACACAGCAGCGCCGTTGCGTAACCGTGAAAAATCAGTTCCGGTATTACCCTTTTGTCTGTCCGTTGCGCAACCCTAATGCCTGGCTTGCCCTTGAAAGAAGCTAGGATTTTGTTGCTTAGCGCTATCCTATTAATGTTATAAATGGGAAAGTTTGTATGAATTTAGTATTTCATGTAAAAATTACTGAATGGATTGTAATGTATTTTTACAGTAATGTAGCCATAGGCTACAATAGGCTTGTATCCACTATGAACAAATCTGATGCATTAGGTTGCATAACTATTAAGATGATCATTTAATTATGAAAAAACAAAGTTTTATAAAATAATAACTTTTGATTATTTATATTTTTATAAAATAAAATTGCACAAAATAAGCCATAAGTCACGTGACAGCAAACACCAATTAAAAAGTGTTACGTCACGCCGTGCGAAACGTCAAAGTCAAAATGTCATTCCCAAGTGTCTTGTGGAAGTGCGAAAAAGAATGGGCATCATTCCTTCTCGCGAGTGTCAGCCACTTTTTACGTATCTGCTGATTGTTTGGCACGTATATAAATATTTTTTTTTGTGTTTTTATACTTGTGCTTGTACACTGGGGCACTATGCAGTACTTGTAATACGATGAATCCATTTTTTATTAAAATAACTTCACAATACCGAATATTCCGATACTAAAACAGCTGTGTTTTGCACGGCGTGACGTCATTCAAGACGCCATGACAGTCATGAGCGTTTTTGATGACTAATGTCAAATATTTAATTGAATGCAAAATTATTCTTATAAATAAGCATTTTTTTTCAAAAATAATATTTATTTTGTATAGAATAGGCATCAAGGTATATTAGTATCTAACTACTGAAATTTAGGCAACAAGCCTATTTATAAAGATACATACCGTAGCTAATATAAGCTACTCGAAATACAAACGAAGTCGACGCCATCAGCTAGTGAGATATATAAAATGATTCTAGGACAAAACTGTCTGTATTGCAAATGCTTTTGCCAAAAGCGTTAAATTGCATTTAATCACAAGGATAATTTTGGAGCGATATTATGAAATTCGCACGCTTTGTTCGATCAACCCCTGCATTTTCAGCTTTCACTCATTACAACCCTTTGTGAATTATGTCAGTTTGGGCAGATGTCCGGTCCCGTGGGCCCTTTTGTGCAAAATGTGCAATTTTACTCGGAATCTGTATTGGACGCACGTGCGCGGGGGTGGACGCGATGTTTGCACAATCATAAATAATATTTTCGGAAGGGGTAAACTATTCGGCGTGCAACTGCTGCTTTACCTAGCCTAATCCATCAATTTACGAATTTATGACGGTGTCAATTATTATTATTTATAATTACATTAAACTACCATTCTTAGTCCGGTAACGGTGTAGCCGTTACATGTCTTATGTTGCCTATGGTTCACCATCGGTAAGCATTGTCTATGATATTAGGAATCCTCATGGGAATCCTGGCCGGTTTATTTCTTTCGTTTATGATTTTGGTTGTCAGTCAAAATTCGAAATATGTCATCTGCCAAAGCAAAATAAGCTAGGCTGACTCACTCTATGTTTCGCTTTTGTACAAATCGAATCAAAATTATAATTTATATACCATGTCATAAAATACTACCTGTTTATTATATTGGAAATTATATTGATTTATTAAAAATTTCAAGAAAGAGTCCTACCCGGAATGCTGTAGGGTAAGTTCGCATAATTTAAATTTTCTATCGGACATAGAGAACCAATGTATTTTATAGTTTTTCTACAATAGTTTTTTATATTGTTTCAGACTTTTCTTTTTCTTATTACTTATACCTTTTGTAAAATCGTTTAAATAAACCAACCTCAAGCAGCCAACTGTAGTTTGAGCATTGACTACTAAGAACCCTCCCAAGCCGTAGCCTTCCGCTACGCGACAGTCCTGACTCCTGTTTTAATTTTTATTATTATTTTATTATTTATTTATTATTAACAATAACGTGTTCACAATATAAAGGACAACACTACATAAACTAATTCTAGTTTTTCTGAGTGATGCCGAAAATGAAAGTATTCTGTGAAAACTAATAAGTGTGCAGCGGTTGAAAAAGTGTTGCACAAAGTGTGCACACCAAACACTCCGTCGGTATCATTCAAAGTAACCCTTGCCGCACCAGGTCACTGGAGCCCACAAACACATCATCCTAACCAAACAATGCCGCGCAGATGGCTGACACACATTGCGCACATTTCTAACCTAAACCCTTGGTTTTTATGCAAAAACGAAGGCACCTTGCGCTGCAAAATCGCAGCATCATTCACCACAATAGCAACTAATCTGGTCCGTCCATCTTTTTCCGACGCATAGCCACGTCCCTTTCTTCCTTTCAATTCACTCACAGCTATTGACACTTTGAAATTAGGATGTCACGCGTGGGTGCGCGGGCGCAACCCATTGTTGAGTGTTTGCATTGTATGCAAAACGCAATCGGTTACAATTTCGGATTAATTGCGATCATATCGAAATATGGCGGTGTGCTTTTGTTGGCGCTACTTCTACCTCTCATCTCTCTCATTTACTATCTCGTCTCGTCTCATTTACTATGTACTCGGTCGCTAAATCTGGCCAACGGCCCACTAACTTATGTAACGTCTAAGCATTAACATCTTAAAGGAGACAAGCGACAAAGGACACATCAAGGGGCCTTCAAAAGATACACGGTTAGATCCGACACTGGAGGGGTGGAACTTGAATCGTGCGTGTCGCATAATGTTTCTCGAGAGCATCTCGTCATAGAAACGCTTCAAAGAGACGAATACGTAATAAGCGAAAAGAAAATATTGCGCCTAGACTAGAATAATTCGATAAAATTTGAAAAGCTAGTTACACTAGAAGCAAATGGAATTAAATATTGAATAGCTCGCCTTAATAAGGAAGTCACTGATATCAAATTAGCCATAAACGGAATAGTTTAGCAGCGAACGTCGATAGAACTCTTTTAATAATGTATATACCTGGCATCATATCGCAATCTCTTTCATATGCAAAACGTTGCCAAATCAATTCTAAGTCTCCATTCGGCTGGATTAGCGTATAACGTGGTCTGCGTCATAAAGCGGATGGACAGTGGTCAGTCTATAAAGATGAACCGATTAAGGAAGGGTCCGCGGGCTTTGTTCCTCATTGTGATGTTTTACTAATGGGACCGCATTCCTTGCCGACCGGTAGACCTGATCCTGGCACCCTCGGTGTCACAGGAACCCGTAGTGGTCATTATTTATAGTTAATTTATTATTATTTTGATACGCGGGATAAAAGGGTTAACACAATGGGGGGAATTCCGCGTTCTATCCGTTGGTCAAGCGGACACTGGGGTCGCGCTTTGTTTAATTTTGCCACCTTGGGAACGTGAGCGTATGCAAAACGTATCTGTTTAATGTTGCTAAGACCAAGTTTGAAATGTTAGTTTGGATCCAACGACCGATTGTCTCATTTCCGATTTAAATTCAGACGGTGTAGAAACAGAATTATAACTTTTGATCGATTAAATTCGGTCTTATGGAAATGTCAGGGTACCGAGGCACCGAGGGCGCCGCTTCCCGGTTCCCAGCGCATTGTTCGCCCTGAAGGGTTCACAATGGAGACAATGGGGTGTGGACAGCGCATTATAGCTCGCACCGGTCAAATGGTCACTCATTTTAATACCAGTCATAGGCTCAATGGACAAGGAAATGTATGAATAAACAGCTTTCTTTCTTGCCTACTAGTTGTATGGACACCGTTGATTATATTATTTAAATAGCGAATAACCGTTACGCGTTAAAGGTTTTTTATGGGGGCTGGACATGAGAAAGTAATACGACGCCACAAAACATTTCGGAGCTCACGAAACGGTGTCCAAGATGTGTCCCGCCATTTCGAGATAATCACACGACAAAATTAATACACTTTTATAGCGCAATTAAAATTGTAAATATGCGCAATATTTGCATTGCAAATGACATGCACCCTGCGCCACCGTTTGCATTAGAATGCAGATAGCTCGTTCTAAAATGATCCGCGGCTTTGTAATTCGGATCAGCATAACCATAAATTAATGTAACACCAGAATTTTGCATGACAAACGCTGACCGCGCATTCCCACACAGGTGGTTGCAAGATGCAAGTGCATCTCTCGCGTTTCTAACGGCGATTCTCATCAGCCCATTGTTTGGGTTGTCCGTTGGATGCAACGGTGCATCGGCATCTGCTCCATGCGAATAGATTATGCAAACTGTAGCTGGACAATGGTCAGGTAACTCGACGGTTACGTAATCCTTTCTTGTCGATCATGTTAGCTGTGCAATCATAGCGCGACTAACTTTGAAAAGTTAACATTCATGTATTTTATCATTTAGAGTTCTTAATTCTTGCACGTCTTCGACTCCTGTAACAAGTATCAAAGGTATTCCATCAGAATCACGTCCTCTACGTGACATTTGTATAAACGTCGTCGCCGCTTACAGAATAGTCAAACTAATATTGTGTTTGCAACTTAGGCATATAGAAACGTCGGCTTTGTTTCATCTATAGATTGAATTATATTTCTAATGTTAGTGTCAAAATATGTTTTTATTAAGTCATCTATAACTAAAATCGCAATTAATAATGTTATACATGTAAAAGTAACTCTGTCTGTCTGTCACACTTTCAGCCAAAGTTAAATTGGTACACATATTCTAGAACCTGAGGAAGAACATAAGCTACGTCTTAAAGGCAAATTTAGTATGGGGAGTACAAGTTTAAAACTGTTTTTATATACGATATTCAAAGTTTGATAATTTTTACACTAAAGGGGGGTAAGTAAGGGGATGAATGCTTTTATTAAATAGGCTCACAAACTACTTAACTGGTTTTGTTGTAAGTTGATTTAGCTATAGTTATGAGATCCGCAGGACATAAGGACTTTACTACGGGAAGATATAATTTTCCTGCGATAAAATCTAATAAAAGAACTGACTGGATTTCGACGCAATTAGGTATGAGGTTGAAGACTCTGGGACGAACATAAAGCTATTTTACGGCGGGAAAATATATCTTTCCCTTTAAAAATGGCTACTTACTCATTTTGAAGTTAGTCCAATCGTCCATTGCAAATAACAAAAGTATTACATAGAAATGTAATGCGTTGTAAATATTAGGTAAGTATGTATATCAACGAAACTGAAATCTGATTGATAATTATTGCTATCGAAGCCCATTAACAAAGATACATTAATGTAATGTTTATTAACAGTACAAATTTAGACTTTATCTACAATTCCTTGTTGTTTTGTACCTAAAACATTTGGAAACTGCGACGAATTTCATACAAATATTAGGTAATTTGCGAACAAATTATTGGAATTGATTGACACGATACTTATAGTACCCATAGAATTATAGATTTTTTATAAACCTTACTCATTGTAATATTATCACATCTTCATAGACATTATTTCATTACGCATCTCTTGAAAAAATGCCGGTACCACAACTCTGATAATGAAAATGCAGTATTTCCGAGGCGACGCGATATCCGAATATTCAAATAAAGAACGAAGTCCCATTTAGAAGGGCGGCAACGCATCAGTTACTGCTCTCGTGTCTATGGTATTCGCTTATTATCAGGTGATCTATTTGTTTGCCCCCAACCAACATGAAAAAAACTAGTGAAGCAAACGAAATGTGAAACAAAAGTAACACTTATTATACATTTACATTATTTATGTGTATTTTCTTTGGTTCTTTCTACTATATTAATTTAACTTACCCTTACCCTGTAATACAACCGTTACAGGGTAATTCCTATAATATAACAAAAATGTGTGATACCAAAACTACATTATGAAATCGTTTCCTTATTTTCCATGTACATATATAATGTATGTTTGTTTATCAAAAAATCTTTTGTTCATTTTACAATAACAATTGTTGAACATCATTACAAATCTGAAGTCCATTCCGTGCAATATATTATCGATAAACAATTTTAAGATCAAATTAGTTAAATATGTTTAAGTTACCTAAGAGCTATTAGAAAATACTTAAAAGGGCTTTTAAAGTAAATCTCAATACGCATATAAAACACACACAATCAGTCACTCCATCATTTCAGCCTACAGATCCCAATGCTAGACATAGGTATCCCCTGAGGATCTACCTCGATCAGTCCTGCGCTCCCAGTGCCCAGCACCTGATCGTCAACCAATCTTGTGAGAGGCCTACCAACGCAATCAATCAACATTTTTATAAAATCTCCAAGCATACAAAAGTTTCAAAGTAGGTAGAGAAAGGTTGTCGTCGGAACTTCCTAACTTCAATACATACTTTGAAATGTAACATTGTCGGAAATTCCCTAACTTCAAAGTTTTAAAAGTGACTTATTTTCGAAGTGTTAGCTTTACAGCGAAGCACAACGTGGAAATCCAACTGTGGAAAGTAACTTCGTTTTGCGGTACATTTTACAGTTCGATCGCCACGTGTCATTTGCTATGAGCTAACAATAAACTTATAAAGCGTGTTTATAAATAGATTTAGGACAGCAAAAGAAAGCTTAGAGCTGTATTTTACACGTTTCGATATCCACGTGTGATTGGATTGAATATTTTAAAGTTGTCACATCATCGATAGCTACCTACCTTCAATGTTTTTATATTATCGCATTGTCGTAGGTTCCCTACCACCGTCGCCGGCCGACAGCGGGGTGTCGGATGTGGAGTCCTCGTCGTCTGGCGCCGGGTCCGCCGAGGAGCTGAAGGCGCGCCTGCAGCCGCCACCGCCGGCGCCCTTCCACGCGCCCTTCCTCCCGTTCTACCCGCACCACCAGATCGCCACCACGCTGCAGCAGCACGCCGCGCACCCCAGGCCATCAGGTTGGTCATTTATTTTAAATACAAAATCTGTCATTTATATGAATGTGGTTGTACTTGTGTTGATTTGATGTTTATCATCACAGCTTATTCGATTCTACTTTCGGGCATAAACCTGCTTTATCTAAGTTAAGGATATTAGCCCTTGGTCAACTACGCTGTCTCACTGCAGATTTGTCCACTTCAATACACTTTTGAATGTCCACGCAGTTGTATCTAAATTTCAAAATATACGTATATGATGTTAAAACATTTAAATTATTTAGCTCGATATTTTAACAGTCTCAACAAGTTCGTGTTGAGTATTGCCGTCTTTCTATTCTGTACTCCTTTGCACCTTAGCGTCTAGTTGATATATAAAAAATCTAAATTGTACAGTTGAGGGAAGATTTTGTGCACAACCTACGTCATACATTTCTATGTACTCTGGTCACTAATAGAAGGACACCCATGTACTTTTTTTTTAAATGTTCAATTTCAGCTTTTATGGGAATATAATATGGAAATAAATATGAACATATCCTAATATAATAACCCGTTGATAATAGAGAACGTTTATATTAAAATTCATTAGAAGGATTAATTAAATCATCAAATAATATAGATTTTAATGATTACTATCAACAAACTAAAGTTAAACAATAAATAAACTAATCCTAAGAAACAAAAAGATATACAATTCTAAACGTATATATAAGTAGCGACCCGCCCCAGCTTCGCACGAGTGCAATGGTGACACTAAATTCACTACAGATAAACGCTACGTACCGCAATTTTTTAATCTGTAATATCTTCGAAAATATCTATTTAAATTATATGCTGTAAAGGGCCATATAGATCTATATTAAATCAGCAATGTATTTAAGGTCTTTAATTGGATAAGGATTAATGCTGCATTGGCTAAAACGCTTCGAAAATTAGACATTATTTGTCGTAAAAAGTAAACGATATCCATACGAGATAGACATATACCATCGCGGAGTTTTCTGTAGACCTTTTCAATGTGTACAATACTTAGTACGTTATTTTGATAAATCTCGTAGGGTTCAGCCAGCGTTTGCAATGTAAGCGGAAAAACTGTAATTATTTACGACATCACATTAGAAACCTCAAAAATAACAGTATTTCTCCACTATTTAATGGATGTGATTATACATATAAACCTTCCTCTTCAATCACTCTATCTATTTAAAACCGCATCAAAATCCGTTGCATAATTTTAAAGATTTAAGCAAACATAGGGATATAGAGACAGAGAAAGCGACTTTAGTATTATACTATGTAGTGAAGAACTCCCTAATTATAAAAATCCCTATATATCTGCTTGCCTAGATTTGGATCCCATTATGATGACTATGGTCCCCACCCTTTAGTCGATACAATCCTAGGTTGATATATTACTTCAACAACCACTAGCATTAGCGACCCGTCGCGTGATGCGGCATGTAAGTAGGTAGCTATAACGCAATGTATACATGAGGAAACATTGCTAACATCCACTTGTCACTTATCTCAATGAATGAGTCAAGCAAACATGGCCGTGTACATGTTTCCTTGTCTGCAACAAGAACTGAATGAATTCAATATTATGTCCTGTTAAATTGATTCGCAAAGAAAGTGGACGCTCCGGCTAAATAAATTAAATCAATTTGCCGCACGACCTAATAATATACCTTTAAAATACGTCTGTCCGACCATTATTTGTAAACTCCGTAAACAATGGGTGACGACATTACAACAATTGTGTCAGCAGTGTATCCAGCGAGCAAACTTTTGCAAAATGAGCTATACTTAATAATAGGCGTACATGTGCGCTGTTGTGATCGGGGCTCTGTAGGTGACCCGGTGATTGTACCCGGAAGGTCGTCCGGGACACGCGGCTCGCATTGCGCGTTGACATAGAAACGTGCTGTATAAAATTAGCCTGTGTTTACATCGGCATTAAGCGACTCGCCTACAGCCTTCCGACGCCATGCTTTATTTAACATGCGCGCGTACTCAAACAAGTGACATAAGCAAATGACAGATGACACTTCTAAATTTAAATCATGTCAAATTTTATCAGAGCTTCCGGGCTGCATGCTGGCTCCGAGCCAATTGGCCGCATCGTTTCGACTTTCTGACGTATTGTTAATTGCACAATTCATCCACCTTCTCGACAAATTTTTACTGTTTGCATTAAGAAACCGTGCAAGCCGCATTCCTTTGTCCAAATCAAAAGATAACGTGAGCTCTATGTCACTATAAGCTCTCAGCAAGTTTGTGCTCTAAATTGAACGTCGGATTTCTCAAACTACACGGAAAATAAGTACACAAATTGCATAGATGTTTACGGAAAATTTTGCGGACATACCCAACGTTATCTGAATGCGCGTTGACCTAAAATGTGTTTTGACGTCTAAAGAATAATAGAATAGATGCCGTGAATATGTGATGCATTCTGTAAAACAAGGAACCAGTTGGCGCGATGGCGGCGGGAGCCATTTGACATTGCGTAAGGTCAGTGCTCCTGATGTGAAGATGCAAAAAACTAGTGACGAGCTACAAATGCGCGCCGCATACGCGATAGCCGGCGCATGCGAAGTGGCCACTTTCGATTGTGCTGCATTTTAATAGCCCCTGTCCCGCCACGCAAATCCTGAATCCTTTGTTTTCGAAGCGGATAGGTGACGGCGGTAGGAAATTCTAATGAGACGTACGCGAATAGGAATTAACATTCAATAAATCACCGTCGGTAGTAGGTATTGACAAGGAACAGAAACGACGCAAGAGCTGTCCGTATCTGCGTGCGCGTGACCTCATTCGACACGTCAACTCGCTAGTTACTCGGCCCCGGCATGGCGCCGGTAGGTGCGAGGTTCGGTTGTCGTAACAGCACACACGAAATTTCGGTGTGGCAAGCGTATGGGTGTTGCAACGGAGCCGGCGCGCCATTGTCAGGCTGGCGAAACCGCGACCTTCCAAGCAGGCAGACCACTCGAAACCTGAATGTGCTGGCCACTTCTGCGCTACGCTGCTTGCCTCACTGTGGGCTACGACGATCCACGTTGCTCTTTGTTCTCGTTCACAATGGAGGATGTACAATATGTTTTGGATGTTGCAGAAGATTTCCCATTCAATCTTGTTGGAGTGTTCTGAATACAAGACGACGAGAACATCAATCCTGATGATTATCCGCCATTAGTGGAGTTACATCCTCATGATTGTGAAGTATCTTACATCATTGAAAATAAAGTGGAAAGCTTTTTCCTTGGAGTATAGAGTACTTAGCTTTGTACGTATTATATTTATGTATGCAGATTATAAATGTATAGGCAAAGGCTTAACTTTATTTTATAGACTCCATAGTCGAGTGGATAGTACACCGGTTTTAAAGTGTCGCCATCTCTGAGGTCTCGGGTTCGAATCCCGGTGGGGGCTGATGTTTGTGTAATGAATGCAGGCATTAATTTGTACCTTAGTCATGGTTGTGTATATATAGTTCTATAAAAATATGTATATATGTATAATATATGTATGTCTATCCGTTACCCTAGATCCCATAGCACAAGCCTTATATGTTTTCTGTTTGAGTAGTCTGATTGCATTTCCTTTGCCTGGAGGTTCAGAAATTGCTATTTTAGGAAAAAAAACCGCCATTTGTATTTTTGTATCTTCTAAGTTATTATCTGTGCAACAATTTAGCTAAGTATCTGTCTGCCAGAATGCTTGCAGATGTATTGCAGATTTTCTATTCTAGAGAAGATTTGTGTAAAATTATTTCGACGACAAATAGCGAGTCTGCATCTATGTTATAGTTAGACATCAATAGAATAACCGATTCGATTCGATCGCAAAAACTTTTTGCATTATTCAATCTAGTAACTAAATATATATTTACATATATTGCTTCTTTACTACACAGGATGCATTTCAGTAGTTTAAATCGTGGGCAGACGATCAGCACGCGCTCAGTATCCGCTTTTCAGCGCACATTATAATCAACTCCTAGATATTACAAACTGCACAAAATTCTCCAGCCAGATGTTTTTAAATTGATAAACAGCCGATACCGTCAATGTCACATTCGCAAACGAAATGGAAATTAAATTTATCGCATCGAGCGCCGACTATGGCGCGCGGGCGGCGGGAGCGCAGCGCGAGTGCGCGCGCCGCTGTGCGCGTGAGGTGATCGCCCAGTTTCAAGGGCACTGTTGCAACTAGCTCTTCTTGTATTAATAGTTGACTATTTTCGCCGCGCGCAGCTCCCGACCGGAACGTTATATTATTGACATTCAAGAACCACCGAATTGGCATACACCTTACATCACCTCCGCTCTCCTGTCTCGATGAGCGCTTCATCTCTTTGATCTGAGTTTTTATGACTATGCCCGATTGCCTGATAAACATTTCACGAAAAAGTGCGGAATGTAAACAGATCAGGAAATTGAGTGGGTAATCTGCACTGGCCCAGATTGTGGACCTGCTGTCGCCTTCATCGACTATTCTCCGACTCAGTCGATGCTATCGCTCGGTAAAAACTGTTGCCTACCTACTTTCCATAGATGCGGTAAATGTGTCGCCTCGTTGTGACATAACTTACCGTGTTCTTGTGATCAACGTTTTATCGTAATTCGCATCTCACGGTATAACTACCCTCTATACCTTAGCTTAGCATGAAAAGTAGTACGTCACATGATTTCAAGTTTTTAGTTTGTTTCACTATGAATCGTTAATTCTAAGTCGAGAAGTTACGAAATATCAAAAGTCATTCAATGGCCTCAGATGAAGCACTAACGAGCTCTAAATGCTAAGAGCGTCGCTTGTTATCTTTGCGCCGTCGCCGTAGAAGGAAGACGCGTCCCGCCATCTGCCGTACGAAAACCGCTTGCGCAATAACATAGCGACCCAGTTACGCGCGCGGCCGCTGCCAAACGCGTCTCTACTCCTCTACAATTACATATTTCGGTGTCGCAACAACACGGTCGCATCCGAGTTGAACGGCCCGCGACCTTGAGAGTTGCGCAGCGCACGCGCCGCTGAAAGCGAAAGGCTCGTGTACCCTCCTGGATGTGACATCCTAATGGGCATCCATTCATACAACTGGACTACGTGACATTTGACCCGTCGTCGTATTTCAGGGAAACCGCAATGAATGATAGATTCTGATTCACCCGGAGACGCACCGTCCATGCGTCACACCGCGCTGCGCCCTCCGATGTCGTAATAACAGCCGCCATATTCCCGCTTCCGAAATACGCGGAATAGTCTCACGAGATTTTTTTTACCGCGACCCAATTCCGCCGCTCCACTTGTCCGGAAACCTCGTATCTTTTACGATAGGTATAAAGAGGGGCGCCGGAGTCCAGGCGGCCTACATACGCGCTTCGCTGGTTTCCCGTTTTAAAATTATCTGCTCATTCGCGTCGGAGCGGCAAAAGGCTCGCCCTTCACGGGCCGCGGTGCCCCATGCCTGACGCGCCTCTAAATAACTCTGCAGGTCGATTATCGACGCTCAGGAGCAAATCGCAGAGACCCGCTCTCCTTGTGTTTATGCGTCGGGGCGCTAACCGGGTCAGTGTTAGGCCGCATAGCGCTGCATAAATAGCCGCCGCCCGCCCCCCGCGCGCCTGCACTCTACGTACTGCGATGGAAGCAATATTAAATAGATTTCGCAACATGTTTACGCGGTCCGCTCGCCCGGTGCCAAACACTCGGATTCCAGAGTACGGTGGCGTTGCAAAACTCCGGTTTTAATATATCGCCTTGTCAATGTAGCCCCGGTTGTCAACGGGTACCCACCCGTGGGAATGTAGAACGAGACGGATGTGTTCAGTAGACGGACGGCGTCGAAATAGTAGCGCCCACACTGAGCGATTGCGCCCTTCCTCGGCACCATTACCGTATCTATTACAACTGCGAGCTCTGACTTCACTCGATTACGTGAGCCGGTGGGTGCTAAAATGACAATTGAACAGATAATTCTGTCAAAAAAGTCGTTCCGCCCTGATTAGCCCGCGGCCGAGTCAGGGTCGCGTTAGGCAACCGATGGAAATCGCGCCTTGACCGTTGACGGCCGCCCCTCAACCCGTTTTTGCCGAAGTCGCCGTCGTCAGTGACGTCACAGAGCTCTGTTGACTGCGGTGAGATATGCTTAGAAAAATCTCGTAAGACATTGACTGAACCATTGACTTCAGGTGTAAGATCTAAAATTAATCTTGGAACAATGAAGCTGGAATATAGACCATATCGTTGAACGAACCCTTGAACCACAAACAATATAATCATTTACTCTTTTAGAAAACAAAACAACTAAATTATACCTTTAAACCAATATAGATGTTGAGTTTATCACGTATTCGTGAGGAATAAAAGAATACATTTTATAAGATACGCAGTAAACAGGAACTAAGATTTTAATAAAACTGTCTTGACCTCAAACTACTTGTAATGTCGTTACAAAAATAACATCTCTCGGTTTTGATAAACAATAAAAAACGGTTATTTTCTGGTCGAGATATAATGGCAGTTCATTAATAAACATAGATTCCTACATAAACCAAAACTATCGAAGATTCTACAAAGATCCATAATTAATTTTCCTATCCATAGTCGAACGTCACGTAAAATATAATCGTTGTAATGAAATAAACAAACAGCAATGCGGACTTTGGCGGAGTTGGCGCGCTAGAGCAACCTTCATCTAGCGCATTGAGGCTGTGGCCATCAGCCGCGAACTGCCTTCAACTCTAGAGCCGACGATTTCCTCAACGTCTATCAGTATAGTCGTAGCTTCAGCTTGGCAATTAAACTAATCGGGGCCGGATCTTCGAAGAGATGAGCGGATGGTACAATAGTGCAAAATGCACGCGAACAGTGTTCCTGCACTCGATAATCTAGACTAAACTAAGTGATTCTAATTGATTTAATTTTTTAAAATCTTTTCTATAGGCTGACATAATCTCTATGCTCTAATATAGCTTGTAAACAAATAACGTTAATTCACATTATAAATAACTAACTTTAATGTAACGAAACTCAGAGTTTTACATGTTAAAGTATTGTACATGTTAAAAATTATATTAACCTTGTCTGTAAACAATTAGGTACTTATATTGTCTAAGTTATATGTAATTCCTTTAAATGTAACGATTAGATAAACGTCGAATTTTATCACTATGAGCAACAGAAAAATTTCCACTGAAATAAACTTGGTTCTAAAAACTCTTACCGAAAAATTTCTGAGCCCAACACATCGTAGTTGCCATTCTTAACACTATTCTGTGTATGTCACTCACAATAAACATTTGAATAGTAGGAAAAACATAAACAGACTTTTCTCAGAAGATGTAGGTATATATCCAGCAACCAACATGTTGTTAAGTCACAAGCTCTCCTGTCAGTATAAATTACAGGCATAGAAACTTTCTTATAACAAGATTTTAACGATCTGCGCCAAGTTCCGAATTCAAGTGTACAAGCTTTTAGTGAAACCCAAATCTTCATATTCTGTTCAAGATTGTAAATTGTGTTCATGAAATTTACTAATTCGAATTTAGTTTATGAAATATATTTTTTGCGACAATAGATAATAATATTTGTTTCATATCTATAAAATACAGAATGGTACAATTACAATGTAATAGATTTAAAATTAAAATACATTCTAAAATAGTTTATAGAAGATAGATAGAAGTTGACATAATTCAGCAGTTTCATGTCTCCATTTATTTATTATCAATGTATGAAGTTCCTTAATAATATTACCTTTTCACACAATCTCAAAAAAGTTGCTATACCTTTTAAAATACAACATTGTTGAACATTCAAACAATAAGTAACGCGTGACATTTACCCAAATATGTACCTATATTCCAGTATCTTTTACATAATTAATCAATAATATCAATTCCAAATTTTAATTTGCATAAGTTAAGCAATCACCCTTCAAGTTCAATGTTATATGACAACTGCTTGTAAATAAAATAACCTTTTTATGAAAGATGAATGATTCAACCGTAAATATACTAAATGAGACTGGGACAAAATGAAACGTAGATAAGAAATGAATGTCATTTTCTAACGGCTTATTACTTATGAACGCATGTGATAAAACGTCCAGAGAAGGCCGTAAAACGGAATAAAATAATAATAATAATAAGTCTTTTATAGTGTGTATATTAATTTTATTTATCTATATTGTAAAAAACTTAAATTTAAGATTATTAACTAAATATACGGAAATAATAATATAGTTTATTTTTTAGTAAGTAAGAGTATGTAGTAATATTTTGTCAGGTTTGATGCCTGAACTAGGAAGATTCCGATAAACAAGTAATAAATTAAATTAACTTTAAATAAGTAATTAAAAGCCAAAACGTACATTGAAGAAATGATAATGAAAATGTTTACTTTATAAACTGCTTTCTTTAAACTGTCTAAGTCGACAAAGGATACTCAAACTGATTGATCCAAAATGGCGTCCTGTAAGAAAGTGCAGGAATTCGCGGCGCGGCGGGGGCGGCGGCGGGCGGTGCGGGTGGGGGGTGACCTTCGCGCGTTGATGCAATGTCGCAGTGTCATCGACCACGCTGCGCCGCGCAAACAGTTGCAGCGAGCTACGACTGCGAGCCCCCGAGCCGTCACCCCCCCTGCGCCTCCCCACCCCCCACCGCCGTCTATTACCCCCCGCCAGACCCAGCGCACGATGCACAAACTTTTGCCGCTTATATACACAGCCCACGAAAATAGACGCTGTGTAACGGAGCCAGTTATTAAAATATTCCAACTAATCTGGCGAAATTGTGCTCAGTGCAGTCTCGCATCAAATTCTCTTATTAAAGTTGGCGCGAGCTGAACGTAATCCCATTACGTTTGCATGCAAACAAGTTGCATGCGCTTCCAACGGAACTTTAGAAATTCGAGCTGAAAAATTTAAAGTCCAGACGTCTATCTCGAAGGAAGCAATGCAATATCTCTCAACGTCTCGGCGAAACTCAGCGCAGCGCATTTTGATGCTAATGAAACATTTCATCTGCAACCTCACTGGCAACGAGCTACGGACATCCTCCGAAGATTGATGCCTCAAAGTCATCTCGGAGTGCGTTGACATTAGTAACTGGCGTTCATTTTTGCATTTGCATAAGCAATGAATGCTAAAACTCATTTTAAAGCAGTAATTTAAGGCTAAGCAATATAACGGTTGTATAACTTTTTGTAACTTATTTATTGTTCTAAATCAGTGATTCCCAATTTGGTCTATATCGACCCCTAGGGGTCTGTGACAGCCTGCAAGGGGTCTACGTCAGCGAAACAAAAATTTGGGGATCCATGAAATGAAACGGAGGTCCACGATAATGGATGTCAACATACACTGATAGTACCGAATTACTTACATTATACTATCTCTAATATAAAGACATAAAATCTATACTAATATAATAAAGCTGAAGAGTTTGTTTGTTTGTTTGTTTGTTTGAACGCGCTAATCTCCGAAACTACTGGTGCGATTTGAATAATTCTTTTTTTGTTGGATAGTCCATTTATCGAGGAAGGCTATAGGCTAAATAACATTACGCTATGACCAATAGGAGCAAAGACAGAGCGGTAAATGTGTAAAAAACGGGGAAAATTATTCATTTTTGAAGGCCTTCTTTGCGTGCGCTGCGAAAACGGTTCAAGATACACAAAAAATATGTATGAAAGAATTATTCCTCTATACATGATCTAAAAAAAAGTCCGCGACGGCATATGTCTATCTTTTAAGGTTTAGTCACAATGACCGTTTTTATGGTACCAAATTTGGTCGAAATAATTTGTTTAAGTTGTATCAACATAATAATATTAATCTTTATTCAAATATAAATATAAATATGTTGTTGGTTAACCAAAAATCTGCCGGAAGTCACTATTCCACGCGGACGAAGTCGCGGGCAAAAGCTAGTTAGTAAAGACATAAAATTATTTATAAAAGTACCTATGAAATAAAAAATGTATTATAAATGTTTGTTATAATTAGAAAATTTTGTAAATTATAGGATGTAGGCATTCAATATCAGGTAAGTAGGGGGTCTACCCAAAACCGTATAACATGGCAAAGGGTCTACGACACAAAAAAGTTTGGGAACCTCTGTTCTAAATAATTGAACAGTAAATAGGTTAGGTTTTTAGTTTTAACAAATTAAAAAGGTGTTGAGATATTATGTCAACATTTTACGACTGATAGATGGCGCTTTTCTCCTAAGATATGTCAAGGTTGTATTGACTTGTAATCATAGATAACATAATAATGCAACGTCGTAATCAAGGTGAGGTATTGATTATATGTAATCTCATAAATTTAATTTTTATCTACGAAATGTGTGTTGACGCAAATTTGAAAACATATATAGATTAAAAATACATTTGGAACTATGTGATACAAGAGATGAAAATGCAAGACATTGCACAAAAGCAGCTAAGCAGTAAAATACAAAAAAAAATTAAAGTTTTAACACCATTATATTAAATCTAGACAATAACGTTATGTATTATTATTAAAAAAGAATAAAGCTTATTCTTTACGTAAACGGAAACGCTACCTATGAGCAGGCTTGAAATGTCACCTGTCACTGTCACTTTGCAAATCCGGCGTAAAGTTGACAAGAACCAAAGAGTATGTATTCACAAGGACAAATCTTCGTGCCACTAATAAACATTTACACATCGCCCCCCGAGGTGCAAGTGATATGCGCTTAAAAACAAAATTATGTGAGATATTTCTCTGATTGCGCCTGTTTACGTAAGCGGGGTGGACGAACTCGGCTCAGATCACCTTCACCGCGTCCCAAACTGCAGGTTGAGGTCGTTTCGATAATTATACTTATCTATGTTATCGACAAATAATATGGACGACTTTCTGCCAATACATGTGAGGAGACAATGCAGCAATGACAAAAGTACTTCCACGCCACATATTGCAAATAGCTTCTAGAATACTTCAAACATCGCAGCAATTATAAAACTAGGAATTCATGCACCACGCCCTCTCCTGAAGAACGGTTGTTTTCAATAAATAGAGTCATTAAGACAAAAGCTTAGGCTGAGTTTGCTCTCATCTTGAAGGGGAAATTAAAAACAAGAAAATAATATTTCGTTGAAATTTGAAATGAATAAGATGATTACCACAAAACACTACCCCCGATATTTTGCTATTAAGAAAACTAGTTGTGCTAAAACCAACATTAGCATTGATGCAATAAAATTAATGAAATAAAGTTTGTTGTTAGGTATACCCAGAGAATTGCACTGAACTGTCGTGACTGTCGATCATACAGGGCCGATCATACAGGGCCGGTCATACTATATCCTGACCTTCCAATGGTTGTACAAGAATAAGTTAATCGTACGCTAACAGAGGCTGAAGAATGTTGTAACAATATAATTGATTGCAAAGAACAAGACATATCTGACAAATCATCAAAAATTGTATCATACAGTGCAAAAAAACAGAATTATTCCTCACACAACATCTTTCAGAAGAAAGATAGATATAACATAATTAAAAACGATCTCATTTGATGATTAATTAAAATAAACGTGACTAACAAAGTAGCAAGTAAGTGCAAAATATGATAAAAATTTACAATCACCTTCTCGAGTAGGCGTTTATATGCCTGTTTACTCTGCTATCAGAATAAACGACCAATGCAGATCACTGCCAAAATACATTAAAAGCTTATCTTAATGGCTAGTTTCACCTGACAGCATCTACTGACCTTCCCCAAGCGTGCTATGCGTGCCAGGCTTATACAAACACGATAGCCGCATCCGGCAGGCTGGAATACTGGCCTGATAACCTTATCGAGCGGGCGCACCGAATCTTGCTGAATGGCCAGTTATATTCGATGACATGAAAATATATTCCACATGTGTCCAACAAAGCTACGAATTAAAACAAGAATTGTATAAAAAGTCGTGTAAATTGATATAACTTTGCTAATATCTTGTTTTATGCTCGCTTTGACTTTCGGATGTCCTTATCTAAATGGATTAGTTGATGTTTTGTACTTCTGAATTGTGTTCAGTCTAACATCTAAATATATGAACCATCTAACTAACTCGTGGATTCTTGTCTTCTGTTTTTAATTTACATCAACTCGTCAACCCTACAATTACTTTTAACAATGAAATTTCCTCTCCGGAGACAACACCTGAACAGTCAAATGGTATGGTTTCATCAGAATACATAAGTAATTTTATAAAATTTATGTCACAATAAAATCTCTCCCATCAATTAATATTTTCCAATATTATTATTGAATAAGAAAAATGGATAAGAAAAAAACGTTGATTACGTAAGTTAATTAACTTTTTATGAATACAGTGGAAACGCTTTAGATACTTCTTAAGTAGGTATTTTACAAGTTGTTACAGTACAAATAGCTGATAACACGCTGATCATAAAAAGTTACCGGTTTCCAAGAAAATGTGGCGGAACAAACGCGCGAGAGGCACCTCGCCAAAAACTCTTCAAACATATCGGTTATAAGTCATTTCCTTTTAGTTACACACAATGTAGCGATAATGTGCACAGTCATAAACGTGTACAAATTACTGCGTAGGACTCAAAAATGTATATTAGATAAGAGCCGACTTCCCCTTTAGATAGACGGCAGCCCGCGGACATTTGCCGAATTTCGACGATCCACGCTATTTTTAAAACAATGTCGTTACAATAATCACTGTATACTGCTTAGAAAATATGTGATATATAAAACAAATTTTAACAAACTATAGATTGCAAGTAAAATATCACAAATGTTAGAGTTACTAACTTAACTAGAGTAAATACCAAATAGTAACGGTAAAACATTGAATAAAATCGTGACATCAGATTGTGCTGTGTTACGGCGCTGTTGCGCAAGGAAAGTGCCTGAGAACCGGTCTGGTCCCGCGAATTATGGTGCAGCTATTGACATTGTCACCGGCGGAGTGATGGGCGTGCGCATTGACGCAGTAAATCAGATTATGCCATCAAATAAATTTTAATGTTCTCAATTTTAATCTAAATCTTTTAGATAAAACACCATAATAAGTGTTATCCTCATAGCTGTTTACATGTATTCTTAAAAACATCGGCGTTTTTCTAAATTCGTTATTTTAGGCTAATATCGGTGTGTACAAATTGCATTCATTCTCAACGCACGTGAGCAATCAATGATAAGAATATTTTAGGAGAACTAATTGGATAACATGTTCTGGAAAGATTCACGCATTTTATAAACTGGAATTTGTCATTGTACGACTAATTACTTGCAATGTTGCACTATTAATTAAAATTATATAAAGTTATAAGTGGACGGCGATAACTGTGTCCAGCCTACATCTCACTTAAGCATGTAGCGCCCTCTATCGTTATTTGCCTTTACATAAGGTGCAGCGTGCGCTCGCGCAGCCTGACCTTACTTAACTCGGTGCCAGTTTACCGCGCGCACTCGGACAGAAATAGGACGTGACATCTTTAATATAACATCGTTACTATTGCAATAGGATAGTGTGTAATATCACACAAAAATCCTTGTATCTCTAGTAAATGTCCAAATTAAAACATTGAAAGTTTTCTTGCAAAACAAAGTTGATGTTATTACACACAGTTTTATTAATAAATTTTATTCTTCCTTGTATGCAAAATGCTATCCTATTAACAATTCCGTTTATTTGGGTAGCATAACTAGTATCTGCCATTTGGAAAGGTCACCTTGATGATGATACGAGACGCAGTAAAAATGACACTTGCCACCTTCACATTTTATCCGCTATTTGCACAATGAATAACAGAGAACGGCGATAACTGTGGAAAGAAAAAATATGAGTATTATATTAAAATCGAAACTGTTAAGACAGTCAGAGCGTGAAGAGTGCAATTTCTTGTTAGAAGCTTCGCGCGGCGGCGGCGGCGGCGGGGGCGCAGGCCGCCGTTGTGTGCGTACGTGAAGGTCAGCCGGCGGCGTCATTTCCTGGTCATTGGCTGTGGGCGCCCGCGTACGCTTCCGCTCCCGCGATTGCGTCCGCTGCCGCTCTAGCTCTGCCGTAGCGTAATTAGTCGACCAAAGACGTAGCTTCTATGACATGTAAAAGCTAGCACTAACGTTTGCACAATTGTATTTTCATAAAACATAAACCGAATGTAGCGAGACAAATTATTTACACCATCTGGTGATATATAATTTCCCGCGAGTTCGTCTGGGCAGGATTAGTATTTCAGGTAGCTTTGGCGTATATCTTTATAAGTAGTGTAGCCTATGTGTTGTTCTGATTAAGCTATATTACTGTAAAAAGTTTCACTAAAATCCATTCAGTACTTTTCACATGAAAGAGTAATAAACTTGCTTGCTTGAAACTGTAATTAATCTATATTGTTGTTTCGTAGATGACTTAAATAACTTAGACTTAAGTTAATTTTATAAATACAGCCCTTAATGCTTAGAACAATAATTACCACCAAAACAATATAAATAAGATATTTCCTAATGTTGCCATGAACAAAAAATTATAATTCCTTGTTCCAATCAATGTCTTTTATGTCAGACTATAGGATCGCATGCATGCTTTCCGGTTGCACAGGAAAAGGATAGAAGGTTCTCTGTGCATACATGCATTAAATAATAAAAGAAATATCTACCTAGCGTCGTCAGCAGAAGCAAAAATGATCATTTTTCGAAATCATATCCATTTGTCTATCCCGACTTGAATACAAAACATGTCGTGACGGTTGCTTGGAGGAAATGTGTGCTCGAGTACCTATCTTATCACACGGAATCCGCATCGCGAATAAAAATTGATAAAAAAATTCGCCAACTAAGTACACAAAGTATCGCAGATAGTGGCATTATCAATTGACGTAACTGATCTCAAATTAGTCGCTTCCTAAACAATGTTTATTACGTTCATTCGATGGCATGAAGTTTATTCGTTTGCATCGCAAGAGGTTTGTGGGGCAACCTATTTATTGCGGTGGGATGCGCGAACGCAACCGGTTCCCCCCCCCTTCCTCCCCACCCTAAACACTGTTCGCATACTTGCATCCGGGAATAAAACAATCCGTCTCACACGTGAAACAAAAAGCGACTCAAAAGCTAAAAGGATAGGGTCCAGTCTTTATATAGATCCATGTAGCTTTTTTTGCAGACCAATGGCTACTAACTAGCCGCGTGAAGATGCCATTCTAAGGCTGGACGGGCGTATGTGCGGAGTAACCTTGATCTTGGCTAACAACCAGTAGGATGCGTCCAGTAGGGCTATAAATAGACCAAGCTCACCATAAACGTATGTTTTTTATCATGTTTCGCCGGTAACTTCCCAGGCTCGCTGAGGATTTTATGTGCTGTGCATCCGTCAAACGGTTCATTAAATTGTAAATAGCAGGTACATATGTATACATGGATAACGCCGATACATTCAACCCGTTATCAGATGAATAAAACATAAACGTAAATACACGTTTACTGGGTGGATGTGGACTTTTGCAAACGCATAATTGCTTGAAAAGGGTTAAAAATGTGCACCCAATTAAGAAGCGTAATAATAGCGTTCGATAAACATATTGTGTTAGATTCAATGTGTATGAAAGAAGTAATCGACAATTAGGCCGGCTATATTTTTATAGCTGAACTCCGAATCAAAATAATATTTATTTAACACAGGCTTTTACGGGCACTTATTCAAACAGAAATAGTTTTAAAAGAAAGACTATTTGGTACACAAACTATATAAACTTAATATTTTGATAAAATATATATGGGTACCAAAATGGACGCACTCCGCAAAAAGAAAGGATACAGAGTATGCGAAATATCAGATATGATAGATCGAAGTTAGGAATTTTGCCCTATTCAACACTTTCACTTATTTAATTGTCACTGACCTGAAAACTGTCACTGGAAATAAGAACATTTTTGATTTTCGAAATACTTTTTAATTAAGAACACAGCAATCTCGGGAGTCCTCGATTGTTTTCAAGTCCTTGGTTTGCGATTTCCGCAAAGATGTCTATGTCACCACAACATGTCTTAAAGAGTTACGCAACATTAGTGCGAACATGACAAAAACAACACGTGTAGCTGAGGTGAATGACCCAGATAAGCTGCGCAAAAATACCGCTTAGATAATGTTAGGAAAAATGGCCGACCGTCGTTTATATCCCGATAAATTTATTTGTATATGTTTAAATTAAAAAATAATAATCGAAAAAAATCCTTGACGCTCAGTGGGGGTTAAGAAAACTAGATGTTGAACGGAAATTGGATGTTTTTAAAGAAATCTAATCTAGTGCTTCTTGGACCGCAATATCCTCCTTGATCGATTAAAACGTATTTAAAAGATATACAGATTTCCTATAAGAAATTTTTGTAAAAAGATTTCCTATAAGAATTTAATCATATTAAGGGCTACTAAATATTCCTTTTATATTTAAAAGTCGTTAAATTAGTACTAGACCTTAATTTTTTGGCGTAATTTGTTTATTACTTATTACTTGGTTTTGATAGTTAAGCTATCAACTAATTATCTACACAAAAACATTAAACCTGTAAAAGAAAAATTTATTAACAGGACCTGAAAAAATATTTTTTCTTGTAGACAAAGTCTAGGGTTGTTGGCAGCTGTTCGTATTTTGCCGGGCATGTGCGGCCTTTTTCGGTCGTCCCCACCTGTTAGGCTTGTCCGGTCTTTGATAAGCTCTTGTTAGCCTACGATCAAACGTGTTATTGTCGTTCCTTCCTACATATATTTATAAAAATCATTTGGTAACAAAAATATATTTTCCAAAAATGACCGGCTTTTACAATTAAAAAGATGGCAACCCTAGTCTATCAGGTGATAAATATGAGTGACATTGAGAAACCGTGAAGTTTCTGTAAATTGCGTGTTTATCATATACACGATAATACTAAATAGGTATTACAGGCACCTGCTATCTGTAGCCCTAGAATATGTTAAGTTTTATACATCCCATACGTTTATTCTCCCTGAAGTGTTAAGGTGCATTATTGAAATGAATTCCAGAACCGATACGATATACCTACAGATCTTTAAAACACAATGCATTCTCGTTTCGTTACTCCTCTAGTGTTGTGGTTGTCTATGGGCGGTGCTAATCGCAGGCGATTCGTTTGCCCGTTTTCCCTCATAAAAAAAAACTAAATATATACGTATGCTATTTATTTTTTTTTTTTTTTTTGCAACCGAAATGTCAATTCCGATACCAAACCATATCGCCCCAAATAATTGATTGATATCATACACTTTATATGTAAACAGGATGTTTCATGTAACTTTCATTTTTTTTCACCTAAGTTTCGGCTCACACACACACTGTAAAAGGGGGAGCTACTGCTGCTCTATATTGTGCCCAAACATTGTAAATATATTAAAATTTGTAGATTAAACATATTGCATTGAGCGCTCTTAGAAGAAAATGGTGTTTTATTCTGTGATACGTGAAGAAGCAAAAATAAGTTCGAAAAGTTTTTTACTCAATATGTTTATTAGAGTTTCTGGTCCCGCCTGACTATATATATATATTCGCCGCCGTATATATTTATTATATAGCATATATATTATTATAGTTATAGCATATAATAGAATTCCTCTGTTGTTTAGGAGTAGAGTAAAGTAGCTGGATGTATCACGCCTTCAATTTCGGCCTTATCGAGGCTTTCCATCAGGTGTGATAAAGGCACGCTCCGTCGTTCTATGAAAAAAATGGTTACCGCGCCGCGCGGCGACAGGCTGGCCAGCATTGGGGTCAAGGCGCGACTCTGAGTTGACGCAATCCCCGACTTTATCTATTCCGCTCGCCGCTTATCACAAGTTTTGTCGCAATTAAAACTTTTTTACATTTCCAAATATATTTTTCCTTCGAACATAGACAATATGGCGTCCATTTTCCTGTTAGTCATTTTTGTGTAAACAAATTAACGGAACGTTGTGTAACGCCGATCGCTCGTAGGGTTTCCTGAGGAAATGACATTTGATTTAAGCACAAAGAAAAGTAATTTATTAAATGCTCCCAATTAAGGTTTCAAATTTATTTTTAGGTTATACGGATACAAATTGGAATTGGAAATATTTACAGAAATTAATGGCGGTAATAAATGTTTTCATTGGTATCCCTTCCTGTATATCCGTTTGGTTCTATTCTTTAGACTCCGCACCTTGTTGTCATTATAACATTCCCAGCGACGACAAAAGAAGTCTGGGTGATTAATAGTTTATATTAATGCTAATAAAAATATTACTTATCTATAGCAGTGATTTTCAATCTGTGAGATGAACCAATTTTGTTTATTCTATAAAAAAATTACTACGATTACATCCTGTTTTGTGGGTGCAGCTACAAATATCTCACAAGCATATTCAACCAAACAGGAACAAATTTTTGTAGGTCATTCAAAATATTTGCCCTGTGAGTGATTCGAATCTATGACCCGTCGCGCAGTAGCTGTTCACTCGACCGCTGTGTCGCCCGTATGCTCAGTTAGTCTGAAGACAGTTACAATCTATCTTGTCTATATCTATCGTGTAGCAGTGTTTTCAAACTTGGGGATCATAAAGCCACTAACTACCGTGCAATTACATTACACGTTCGTTATTAATCTATTGTCTGATTCAAAAATTATTTTTCAAATAGGATTAGATTAGCACGTTAAATATGTTACGCCATTGGGAGATCCTGTACTGGAAAGAATCAGTAAAGGCAATTTTTTTTCTTCTTGTATTTTCAGAGTCGTCAATTGAAAGTTGGCTTCAGATAAATAGTATGAACCCAACTTCAATAACCTTTACAAGCTTAAACAAGTTCACATTATATCTATAAAAGCTATTGTTACATTGTTTTATTTACTACAGTCAAAATATTTGGCAACGTAAAATTAAACCCAAGCATTATTGAGACATTAAAATTAAACCCAATCATTCCATTTCAATGCTACGGGTATTAACGACTTAACCTATACGTATAGTGGAAAATTTACATTTAAAATAAACTCGGCGCCAAAAAACATACAAAAGAAGCAACCATGCTTTTGGTCTCATGTGAAAAAATCATCTTTTTCTTTAAATAGGTTCATTTGTCAAATTATCTGAACATTAATTTAAACGATGAGTTCATTTAAAATAGGACTAAAATTGATACGAGTATATAGATAAAATCTTTAATTTACACTCGTCTTCATCACACGCAAAAAGACTTAAACTTTATATTAAGTTTATTTATTATATACCTATAATTAATTACCCAATATAAATTTATTTATTTATTTGACTGAAATTTGCTCACGAGTGTGAGCAAAGCACTGGTATTCCTGCAACCTTTCTTGGATAAGGTTAAGGATGTATATATGTGTATGAATTGTATGAAAATATAAAATTGCAAAGGCTCGTTGTTAAGGAGACATGTGTATTGTTTGCAGTGGGCGGCGCCCACGAGCGCGACGCGTACGGGTACGGGTACGGGGGCGGGGGCGGCGCGCACCACTTCGCCGCGCCCGCGCCGCCGCCCCTGCCGCACGACGAGCTGCCCTACTCCGTGTTCGACTTCGGCGACTACCAGCGGCACCACCACCACAACAAGCTGAAGGCCAAGAAGCGCCCGCGGCCCGAGCCGCCCGCGCCCGGCGTCAAGCGCAAGAGCCGCGAGGGCTCCACCACGTACCTGTGGGAGTTCCTGCTGAAGCTGCTGCAGGACCGCGAGTACTGCCCGCGCTACATCAAGTGGACCAATCGCGAGAAGGGCGTGTTCAAGCTCGTCGACTCCAAGGCCGTGTCGCGCCTGTGGGGGCTGCACAAGAACAAGCCGGACATGAACTACGAGACCATGGGCCGCGCGCTGCGCTACTACTACCAGCGCGGCATCCTGGCCAAGGTGGACGGCCAGCGGCTCGTGTACCAGTTCGTCGACGTGCCCAAGGACATCGTCGAGATCGACTGCTCGCTCGCGTAAGCGGCGCGGGCGCCGGAATCTCCAAGCGTGTGTGTGTAACTAACTGTGAACGGATGCGGACCCTCTTCGACCTTGACTCGTTTCGCTATCACGTTTTCTCACCATTAGACATTTGTACAACTGGAATCAGCACGGGTTGCGTTGCGCTCCGACCGCTTCCCCGCGTGGACACGTGCACAGATCGAAACAATATCGACTAGAAAGTTGAATTTTATATTTATACAAAAATAGGAGAGATGAAATCGATTGCTCAAATGTTTATATAAGTACACACCTATATTTAGGGTACTCACACGAGGAACATTAAATTTGCTAGATATTATTATGGGACGGAGTGATTTTTGTATAATGTTGAAACGAATTTTTAAATGTTTGTAATAATGGAGTTTCTATGATAGTTATATTGCCTGTTGACGAACAAATCGGTCAGAACTTCCTTCTACCTCAATTCTTAAAAATATAGTAATTCTTATACAATTATTGATATTTGAAAACACAGTATAATACACGCTAAGTGTGATTTTATAGTCTATTGAGAGTTTATAGTGAAGAAATATTTACCTAAATGTTATTAAATTGATATCATATATATCCTCAGGTTAACTTTTTGGTGCTTCGAATGGCCATTTGCATATTTACACCTTGTTACAAACGACCTCACTGCTGTTGACTTTATAATATATTATATATAAAAATATCTATCTATTATTAACTGTCATAGATTATTATATGAACACTTGTTAGATTTTGTAAGCGGGTAGTGCGCCCGCGTGTGTCACGCCAGCCGCTCTACCCCCGTATACTACACTTGTATCCTGAATTACACCTCTTAATATCACACTGCTAAAATAATCGTAGAGGAAATGCAATCAAGCACAAGTGTGAGGTAACGATGCGCCTGATAGCCGGATTTGTGGTCGTCGCGAATATCCCTCTTCGGTATGGAATTTTGGACATTAAAATATTTTGTGGAATTGCCATTCTGCACGTGTACTGAAGTCTACTGCCAATTTTTCGTTTAGAAAAACTGAATGTATCTAATGTGTTAAGTGATGATTTGTGCGTTATTTGTGTTAATTATTATTGTGTAGTTACTGTAAGGAGCCGTGCGCGACACGGCCTAGTTTATTTGGTTTATTTAAATGATGTATAGGAGCTGTTGGGAGGTCTTGCGCTCACTGCACTCGTACATATCAGCGCGGTTCGCGGCAGAGACAAATGTTTCCATATTTTCTTACTCACCGTTTCCCCGTGCATATCAGAATGACGCTTCGTTATTAATTAAATATTTTATCGCTCCGGCGCACGCGCAAGATCTCTATTTTTTGTTACCTGAATAAATAATGTTATTATTATAATAATTAATTACGATTTGTGGTCCAATGTTAATGAATCATAATAATTTAACTAGATAGTTGATAACAAAAGGATTGATTAAGGTGTAGCCTAGACACGCTGTTAGATACAATATGTCAGATAATGCAGACACTCCTTTTTATTGTTCTACAAATAGTGAAAATAAAAACAAACGAAGTATTGTGTAAAAGTGGAAGTGTAGAGAAAATTGTCTATGTTTGTACGAATGTTGTAGGCAAAGGGGCGGCCTGCGCAGCCGGCCCTATGATGTTGCGCAATATTTTTATATTCTGATAGATATATCTAATTAATGGATAAGTAAGTCTTAATAGTTTAATAAATGTCATAACAACGAGCGCCAGTGCGTTCACCCTCGTGAACTAAACAGACGAAGAGATCTCAGTGTCCAAACTTCTTCGAACAAACCCAGTGCCCGTTTCATGTGATCAACGTAATATATAATGATATAAATTAAATAAATAAATAAATATATATATATACTACTATTATTGAAAATGTGGAATTTTAATAGTATTTTTATATAGCTAGATGGAATTCTTAAAGCAACCTTGTTTCGGCACTGTTTCTTATGCTTTTGTAAATATTATAATAGACATAACTTATTTATTGTTGGTGGGCGGGCAGCGCGGCCTGGGCGGCTAGGGCGGGCGCGCACCTCTCATCTTTCCTTTTTAGGGAATTTCGTTCTATAGGTTACAAATTTTATTGTAAAATATACTTTATTATAAATTTAATAATTGTTAGTAGTTAATGAATGGACCACGCGATGGAAGGCGAACGCTCTCAGAATTTATGATCGGCTAGTGTCACGGAACTGATGGCGAGTTACCGGCGGTTATTAGTGGATGTTTGAGCGAACATTTAAAACGATGCTCGTAAATTTTTAAATGATTTAGTCGAATTGATGTTGTTGAATAAAAAATCAAAGTTTCTAATTAATATCGTACTTAAATTTTCAATGTAAATTTTAAAGACACCTCGAAAATTTATCGTTAATAAAATTAATTTAATTGAGCCTAGTCTTAGCGTGTTAAATTTATTTAATGTATGGTCGGCGCCGCGCCGCTGCGAGTGGCGCCGCGCCTCGCGCTCCGTGCGCCTCGTGCGCCTCGCGCGCCTCGTGCGCCTCGCTACGCGTGCTCGTGAACCAATGGCGTTTTCATAACACTTTTGACACATTATTTTTACTTGCGTCGTTGATATTAAATCACGGAAACGGCCATTGCATAATATAATGTCAATTACATTCAAACGAAATTGGGACACGATTACCACGCGATAGCAGACTACGATTACTGTACGGTGCGCACGTTGACAATAGATGGGTAGGAACGAAAACCAGCCGATTTGCCACAATATTTCTTCAATAGATGCACTCTTTTCATAAACGAAATTCACTAGATAAACATTATCCTTCCTAACCCGAGATGTATTTTTGTAAATTATCGACTGATCGATAATGAATTTAATCGTATCGTTGATTTAACTACGAAGCTTTACACATCGGCTATTGGAGTCGATTCATTCGTCAGATATATCCTTATATACATTTCATAACATACTAAATACACTTTTCTACCTTAATAGCAATTTTATGTATAATGAAAAATTTCACAATATCTCATGAAACTTACTTAACAGATGTCGGCAACCATTTGTTTATAGTAGTCGATTTTTCATAACGTATATCAAGTCAGAAACGTTTGTTCTGAATGAACCAACCAGATCCATTTTTATCAATCACAACCTGATAGACTATGTAAATCTATTGCTATCACATTTGGATTGACACTGACAGATAGTGCTGTTTTATAGAGTTAATTTATCTTTATAACGCAGCAATGTAACTTTTATCTGTCAGTGTCAATCAAATTTGACAGTAACAGAGTTACATAATCAGGGGTAGGTGTGATTCTGAAGCGGCCATTTGCGCCAAAATTACAAAGTCTTGTCAGTGAGTGTCAATTTATGTCTAATCTACTAATTCTCTATTAAATATACGAAATATATCTCGTATCAAAATGCGAAACTGCGAATAATCGTTTTATTCGAGTCAGATGATCGATTTCCATTGCTGATGGGTTGAGCGCATCTCTGCTGGTTTTCCGTGTTAGTAAAGCGTTAGGCAGAGCGGATGACGCAAGGTCCGTTGGAAGCAGACGAAGGTTAGTGATTCGGAATAACGAGGCTGCGTGCGACACCCGACGTGTTAGACCTAATCGGTGTACGTAATTATAAAGAACAATTGTTATAAAATTAGTCCTTTATACGTTATATAGCTAAAAATTATCCGTTTGTCATAACCATAAAAAAATTTAAAATCTCTTTTGAATTCTAAATTTTTACCCGTTCTGAGAGGTTTTTATTTGTGCGAAACGGCGTTCTTGCTTTTAGTTTTATGCAGTTAAAGTCCGGTAGTTTTAGTTTTAATTTTAGCTGTTTAATTTTACAAAATACTGTATTTTTTGCCCCCCTAGTTAAGCTATTTTTATATGTATAGCTAGTTATAAGTGTAAATGAGTTAGCACATACATTTGATGCATGATGATGATGTTAATAAAATATCCACAATAAAATACAATGTTTTATTTCAATGACCACAATCCTGCCCACAGAATATGTTACATTGCTGCTATCAATTTTTATTGACATTGACAGATAGTGCAGTTACATTTCTGCATCATTAAAATTAAATTGACAATTATATTAATTAACATTGAATATGACAAATATATTCATTAAGATGAATATGACAAATATATTCATTAAACAGCAAGGTAATCTTGTGGTTTCAAAACTTCTTTCACCATTGGCATGCTATATTATTCCTACATAGGCTATATATCTTAATTTTTATCACAGTTAAATATCTCTTTCCTATGAAAAAATAAAAAATAATGGGCCGATTTAAAAATGTAACAATTTTTCTTTTCTATGGGAATGTGTGAAAAAACTAGCCCGCTAGTACGCTAATAATTTCATAACACATCAAAAATGTACTCGTTTTAGTCAATTTTTAAGCTTCGCACAGTATGAACATGCGTCATAGATAATAAAACATTATTCTGTGGCGTAACTATATTATCTGAGTCCGATAAAAAAATTGTTGGATGGACTTCTCAGTAAAATCTGTACATCATTTCAGCCAGTACGTGCCCACTGCTGGACATAGACTTCCACAAGGATGTCCACACTGGTCGATGCTGCGCTGCTAGTGTCCAGTACCTTTCTGGGGTCATCAAATTATCTGCCCATCGTCGGACACTGCAGCGTTGGTGAGCTTCCCAGCTTTCCCATTGCCCACCAACGCTGCAGTGTCCGACATGTACCTGCCACTCGTGGACCATTCGTGGTCTCAGCGGTCGTCAGTCAATTTATGAATACTGAATCAGTTAATGTTACTTTTAATGCAAATAAATCATACAACTTTCTGCGGTTATTATAAATGTCTTGCGTAGACCTATAATTAAAATTCTACCTGACACTATTTACTTAAATAATCTTGTTTTAATTTTTTTGTTGTATTCGTTGTGAACTATAGTACTGTTTTATGTAAACTATTAATGATCCTGAACTTTACAATGACTACAGATATTATCAATGCAAGTGGTAGATGTAACTGTTTTTCGAGTCCATTGTTAAAATACATGACTCATATCAAATAATTTAAATAAATTAATAAGACTAAATAAGTACGATGTGTCCAAAACATTTACGTGAACCACAAACAATATCTTTTTTAAGTTTTTCTGAACTTTATTCTTAAAGTCTATCTACTATAACAGCCTCAATATACGTAATGGTAATATGATAAAGTTGATCATTTCCACACATGACAATAATCGACTGATGTTAACCACGACAATAATAATCAACATGAAAATATGAGATGGACATACGATAGCAAGTTTGCACTCTTTTCGTGTCAAATCACGTTAAAATATTTCCATGATAGTTATTTCTGCAGGACAGTCCACATATTTACGCTGGTGACTGTATGCCATTTTAAGCTCCCCGACTAAACTCAGTCTGTGCCTAAGTTCTAAGAACTATATAAGCAAATCGTAAGGGATATAAACTCATGACATGAACAAAACATCGAACTGGTACGAACATAGCTTTATATTTAAAATTAACTCTTTTTCTGAACGCTACATAGATTTAGAGAACACGTTTGCAAAATATTCCCTTTGCCTGCATCGGTGACGTGTAAAACTGTCAAAAGTATTTGACGTGTATTCACAGCTGTCACTCGCGACTAACAATTTTGTTTTAATTTTTCGAATAATGAAAAGAAAAAAGTAATTACATGAATAATAAAAAGAATTGCCACATTCAATGATAAGTATATGTGAAGGACTAAAAATTAAGCAAAATGGTTTTAATGACGATGATTGCCAGAGTCGTGGACGGACTACCTTTAGCGGCTACCATGCAAGAAGATGAACAGGTAGACTAATAAAAAATGCTACAAATCAATTTCAAAAACAAGCACTGCCCTACATATTTATTGCACAGCTCGTATGTTCTGTTTTTGTTCCACCTACCCCTTATTATTCCTTATTTTGTATAATTTGCTGTGGTGGTTCGCAGAGCGGCTGTAATGTCCTGGAGTACCAAAACCAGGCAAAAATGCTGTTTAGGAAACTAGGCCCTCAATCGCCGCTTCGGTGCTCCATCGAAACTGGGCCCTACCTCTTCCAGTGAGTTTGTGCTTGTTATTTTTTTTTATCCTGAACACCTTTTTACTTCTAAACTTCTATTCGCTAACTTTGATTGCCTATTAGAAACTATCATTTTAATCCATATATTCTTCTCACTATGCTACACATCAAACCTGCCATATAAAACTATGGAATTTAGTGTCCCTCAAAACTATAGTTCTGAATAGGCAAGCAAGTGAATAGGAGACTTATTACTCTTGTATAATACACATCATTTTTTAGTGTATTGAACATAAACACTGCTATTTCTGACTTATGTACATGATGCAATGTTGCGCCACTAGTTATATAAAAATGTAATTATAGTCATGTAATATTTTGTTACATTTGTTGATTTTCTAGTTGCCTTTCTTATTTGTTATTTCAATGTGTTCCAGTTATCTAATTGAAAACGAGATCTGCTATTTAGTGTTGTGTGAACGAAACTACAGCAAAAGGTTAGCATTTAGTTATCTTGAAGAAATTGCACAAGAGTTTTATCAACAATACGGAAAGCGGGTAAGGGCATTAATTAATTAATAAACTCTTATAAATCTAAATTATTATTAATAAGAATATTTTACATTTTCAGTCTATTTCAGAGCTTTAAGTCAATGTAATGATTATTTACACATTCCCTTGTATATTAACCCAAAAATAACAAGTTGATAATTACTATTTCAGGTAAACACTGTGACTCGTCCTTATACATTCATTGAATTTGACACCTGGATGCAGCGTGTAAGGAAGCAGTATGCAGAGGGCGGTGCCCGCGCACGGCGAGCAGGCACCGGCGCAGCTGCACAGCTCGGCGGTCAACTCGGTGATGTACAGCGGATCATGATGCAAAATATAGATGATGTCCTACAGCGAGGAGCTGTACTCTCAGGTTAAAATAATGTTGTATTATTTTTAAGTGAGGAAAATTAATCATAAGGCTAAGTGCCCAGAAAAACTTGACTAAAGTGAGGAAAGATTGTCTTTTTCCACACAGTCTTATGTTTCGCCAGTTTACGCTCTTACATTAGATTTGCTTGTCTCTTATTTCAATAAGTCTTGGTGGGTTTAGGCATGCTGGTTGGGATGAAAAGTTTAACATGTTTTATTTTTCACGATTCTGGAATCTATGTGAAAGTGCAGTGGAGTATATTTTGATTCATCTAGGAGCATTATAAAAATGAACATAAGAATTTTTATTAATGAAAAACACACATTAGTATGTAGCAGGATCTGGACTCTGGGCCTCTCAATTAGAAGACTAGTGCAGAGACCACAACTGACACAACTTTCTACATGAAAAGAAAATATGATTGCTAGACCAGTAGGATAGTTTTTTTTTTATAATAATAATAATAGCCTTTATTTATATAATAATAGTTTTTTTTTAAGAATGCAGTGATAAAAATAGAACCCACAATGGAAAATTTTGTTAAATCAGGCAAAATATCAGTCCAGTGCGGGAATCATACCTACAACCTCTTGCATAGTAAACAATTACTCGACCATTGGATTATTTGTTCCACATACTGGAAAATATGTTACTATGACAAATATTATTAACTGTAAACAAAAATTACCGATACAAAAATATCTGCCTATCTGTTTCTAGAACTGGACACGAAGACGCAAAACCTCTCAATGATGTCACAGAAATACAAGAAGGATGCCACATATTTGAACACCAAATCAATGCTGGTAAAAGCGACCGCGGGAGCTGTGATACTATTGGTGTTTGTCCTCTACTTCTGGATCCTGTAGGTGCCTTGCACAATATTGTACTAATGCTATAAATAAAACTGTTAAAATTTTTTAAACTGAGTTCAGATGAATGTCAGTACTATCTGTATGACCCTGAATCATCACTAAAACGTGACATAAAAAATGCACGCATTCATCTGAACTTAACACTATACTCTAACTTTCCGTTCAGTTAAATTTGATCCTTTTCACATTGGATCATCAAATTTGAAACACGAATGATTCCAATAATAGGTAATCCTGTTTTGAAATTGCGTCAACGATTATCCATTTCATCATCATCACTTTTTTATGTTAATAAATCTATTTGGATTTTGCATTGTAAACTAAACAAGAAATAATAATAATCAAATACGAGGAATTCTAACCGTTGCATTTGAGCTATAAAAGCGAACATATTGATTGTAAAATTATCAATGTTATAATTCAATTAGTGCTCTAAATGGGCAAATGCAACAGTTGCGATTTGATGCCGCTGTAATTAAATTGTAGAATAAGCACCCAGTTTATTACTCGGCTGCGACTTATGTATTCAGGCATAAAGTTATAAAACTATTGATAATTATAAATGTTAACTTTACAATGGGTAAGTTTTAATGAAATTCGCACCCCTGATAGAAGCGAGTGTGTTTGGGTAGCCTTGAACCAGACCGAATCGAACTGCTTAGTATGTTGTGGCCAATCTTGTAGTAATGCAACACGAGTAGATCTGTTAACAAGTATCTAAGAAACCACCAAAATTGGCCCTATATAGCTAAGATCAGGAGCAAGCGTGATTTAGTCATCACACAAGACCAGACTTTTAACAATACATGATAAGGCTGGAAGGCTGCAAACTTCCTCTCTGTACCTTATAGACACTGCTGCGTCATATATTGCAATGCACTGCGTCATATAATAGCAATCGAAATCGAAAGATTAAGATGTATTGGCAACCATTGCAATTATATTTATTTATTTATCTTCGTCGATGATGTATTGGCAATCATTTTTATTATATTTATTTAAATAAATAAATATAATAGCAATAATGGTTGCCAATACATCTTTATCATTCGAGTGGGGTTCCAATAAAAATAATGGCAACCTTTCTTTAAATCTTTGTTCCTCACATTTCTTTCCAATGGCTCTATTAAAGCAATGAAATTTCATTTATTTTTATATTTTTTATAATCGAGGGTTGTGAAAGCAGTGTGACGTTGAAAGAATTTGGGAAAGTGAGAAAATATAATGAATAAAAAAGAAGCAAGTTTAATAGTGTACATAACATTGGCGAAATTGTAACAAATGAGAGAATAATTGAATGATCCTTTGACCAATATATTAAAAAAAAAATAAAGTTGGCATTACCTGTAGTTACATACAAATGGCGCTTTTGTCCTCGGAAATGTCAAATCACAAAACTATACTTTCATTAATAAAGTTTTGTAGGACAGACAAATTCTAATTCAAAACCAATACGCCTTCCAGCGAGGTGTCAGACAGGGCGATGTGATATCGCCGAAACTGTTCACAGCTACGCTGGAGGATGTGTTTAAGCTTTTGGACTGGAGAGGACTGGGCATCAACATCAACGGCGAGAACATGACGCACCTTCGTTTTGCTGATGATATCGTAGTCATGGCCGACACCATGGAAGACTTGTGCATAATGCTCGAAGACCTCAGTAGAGTTTCACAACAAGTGGGTCTTAAAATGAACATGGACAAGACAAGAAAATCGTGTCGAATCACCATGTAGCACTCACTCCTGTGAAGGTTGGAGGCTCTACACTGGAAATTGTTGACGAGTATGTTAATAATCCAACTAGGTAGGTCCAATTTCCAGAAAGAGGTAAATCGGCGGATCCAACTCGGCTGGGCAGCGTTTGGGAAGCTACGCGGCATATTCTCGGCCCATCTACCGCAGTGCCTCAAGACGAAAGCCTTTGATTCGTGCGTTTTGCCAGTGATGACATACGGAACAGAAACCTGGCCACTCACAATGGGCCTTATAAGGCGGCTCAAAGTCACCCAGAGGGCAATGGAGAGGGCTATGCTCGGAGTTTCTCTGCGTGATCGAATCAGAAATGATGAAATCCGCAGAAGAACCAGGGTCACCGACATAGCCCGAAGAATTGCGAACCTTAAGTGGCAATGGGCGGGGCACATTGCTCGCAGGACTGACGGCCGTTGGGGCGGAAAGGTCCTGGAGTGGCAGGCATATGCTGGACACCGCAACGTTGGTAGGCCTCCCACAAGGTGGACCGACGATTTGATGAAGATCGCGGGAAGGCGCTGGACGCTTTCAGCGCAGGACCGATCTGCGTGGAGATCCTTGGGGGAGGCCTATGTCCAACAGTGGGCGTCTATTGGCTGAAAGGAATGATGAATGAGGACAGACAACGCGCACACACAATATGTAGTCTAGAAGAACCAGAATTGTGAACACTGGGACCCTGTAATTTATAGTACTGTATTTAATTATTGTTATGTGTTTTAATGACAATTTTGTATTTTATTATTGTTATTGCAATCGTAAATTTTGTTTGTCCTTGTGTGTGTTTGTAGAACAAATAAAGTTTCTGTCTAGTAAGTACAGAATTATGAAATAGTACCAAAAATTTATTACTGATTGACAAATTATGAAAATGCAAGCGCCATTTATAACCACGCCTTGAATACTCCTTGATCAGTCCCTTGAAAAATCCCTCAACGATATGACAATAGGTACTTTTAAAACTCGTACTGAAGAATATTAACTGTTGGCAAAAATAATTTAAACCTAGTAATATTCTACTTGTACTAAAAAATGACATGTATACAAGTTGGCACATTTTGATATGGCAGTATATTTGTCAACTCCATGGTCTTTATGAAACATATTTGAAAAAGAAATGTTTCGACTTCGGGAGAGAATCGAGTGGCGGAAAAACAATAAATATTATTTTGATATCATCATGTTTCACAACTTTTGCTGCCAACGACCTACGCAAATAATATCCAAATTGTAAGGTCAATTTAATTTTTTAATACGAGCCGGTTTTTCTTTTATGTCTCTTACACTAGCACTAATTATCCTAGCCCACTTTAAACACTTATAAGGCTTGTATTATCTAAGGAAACGTGGTCTGTCCCCACCGGGACTCGAAACCGGAACCTCGGAGCTGGCGACACCTAACACGGTGTACTAACCACTCTGCTACAGAATGAATATTCATATTACTTATAAATGAATTGGCTTTTTTATAAATGAATTTATGCAGTTTGGCTTGGCACTAAATCAAAGATATTTTTACTAAGAACAGACTTTCGTATCTTATAATTAGTAATGGCTATAACGACTGTTTTGTAATAACGAATAACACTGTTGTGTTATTTTCCTATAACTGTTATTGTAAACTGTTGTCTGTTATCCTGTTATATTGCTGTTTTGACAAATGTTGTTGAGTACGATTGTTATTGTTATTCTTAATAATGAACTTTCCTTCATACTTTTTCAGGCTTAGGACTGTCAGAATATTAGGCAGTAATTTAAATAACTTAAAACTAATTAATCAATATAATATTCTGGTGTATTTAAAAGTTCATTGATCTGTACATAATTTGTTATTTACATGCAATAATTGCAATATTCTTCCATTTCCATTTATTTACAATATCTACTTAAAATTATTTATTAGTTACTTCAAAAGTACACGACACTAATTATTGCAACGAATAGGTAATTTAATTTGCATACGCCATCACACAACGGCAAATCCAAACACGACACTAATTATTGCAACGATCACACAACTGCAAATAATGCGTAACTAAAAAAATGACAACAGCTTAGGCACCAGCAAGCCAGCAACAGTTTACCTAATTGTTATTTCAAATCACACTGTAAATCAAAATGAGTCTAATTGTCATACGCGCGAAGGTACAAAATTGTGAATTTGGTATTAGTAAAATTACTATAAGAAATAAACAAATAGGAACTTTATTTCCTGGTGAGAAAGGTTAATATTATAAGAATAAACAGTCAGGCAACAGAGCGAGCGCCTACACAACGGTTTCAAGTGACAACAATAACAATGCGGCTAGGCGATTCTTTTGTCAACAGCAACAGCAGGATAACAGTATAAGCCGTTGTTAAATAATGTGTTATTCGTTACGGGAAAATAATTCATTATATTATCTGTTATTGAAATAACGACCATCGCTACTTATGATTACAGACTTTCTCATATTAACCGAAATAATACAGAGATTCTGTATATTTCTTTTCGCTCGAGCGGAGAGGCCGAGTCCTCATGGATACCCCCGCAATCGAGTGCAGCGGTAATTATGTCGGGACTCCAGACCGATCGAAACTCGACCTGGATGACCTACCGACTAAACTCAGCCTTAGCCATAAGGCTTTATTTTTTTTAGAAATGGAATAGAACCCTTCCATTCAAGCCATAGGGCTCTACGGCTTGAATGAACATCTATAATGTATGATGCAGGTGGGTACTAATAATTCCCGCATAATTATGCGGCGTTTCAATAAATTGCTTCGACAGTCTCAGCCCGCTTTATAGCAGAAGCAGACGATTTATAGGTAAATAATAATGGAAACGGGAATAGCATTCCATTGAAAAGCGAACTAATTAGGTTAATTAAATAAAATACGTTATATTAGAATGTAGAGATATACATTATGGTCGTTGCAATGTAATTATCACGAACTCTGACAGATGCGAATACTTTTTATAATAGGCTTGTTGCCTAAATTTCAGTAGTTAGATACTAATATACCTTGATGCCTATTCTATACAAAATAATTATTATTTTTGAAAAAAAAATGCTTATTTATAAGAATAATTTTGCATTTAATTAAATATTTGACATTAGTCATCAAAAACGCTCATGACTGTCATGGCGTCTTGAATGACGTCACGCCGTGCAAAACACAGCTGTTTTAGTATCGGAATATTCGGTATTTTGAAGTTATTTTAATAAAAAATGGATTCATCGTATTACAAGTACTGCATAGTGCCCCAGTGTACAAGCACAAGTATAAAAACACTAAAAAAATTATTTATATACGTGCCAAACAATCAGCAGATACGTAAAAAGTGGCTGACACTCGCGAGAAGGAATGATGCCCATTTTTTTCGCACTTCCACAAGACACTTGGGAATGACATTTTGACTTTGACGTTTCGCACGGCGTGACGTAACACTTCTTAATTGGTGTTTGCGGTCACGTGACTTATGGCTTATTTTGTGCAATTTTATTTTATAAAAATATAAATAATCAAAAGTTATTATTTTATAAAACTTTGTTTTTTCATAATTAAATGATCATCTTAATAGTTATGCAACCTAATGCATCAGATTTGTTCATAGTGGATACAAGCCTATTGAACGTACTTATGTAGATAGATAATGAAATAGCTATTGTCAATTATATTTTAGCGGTATAACTACTCACCTTACCTTACCGAACACGGTAGGAAGAGGCTTCAGCCGCCTAGGGGAATAAATAACCCCAAAACGTCTGGTGCAGAAGGCAACGGGAAACCACTGCACTATTTTTCCCTAGTATTTCAGCATGGAAAAGTCAATATAAAAATGGCCCCGAGTGCCCGGCGTCCCTTAGATGGGGCAGGGGTGCGAAGAATCTCCGGCGGACATTTAAAATAGGAACCTGGAACGTAAGAAGTCTGAAGAGTCCAGAGAAAGTTTTTAATCTTTGTAAGGAAATGGATCGACTGAACATTGATATCCTGGGCATAAGTGACGTAAGATGGAAACACCACGGTACACATCACATCGATAGCAACCACATGATGTATTATTCTGGGTCGGAAGAAACTCAAAATTTACACGGAGTCGCAGTAATCATCAATACAAAAACGTTTACAACACCAGTGTCGTTTGTTCCTAAATCCAATAGAGCTATGATGATTCAAATACCAGCTAAGCCTAGGAACATCAACATAATCCAACTTTACGCCCCTACCACAGACGAATAATGATGGGCAAAGTTGCAGGAAAGAGAAGGGTAGGCGGCAGGAAAAAGTCATGGTTGCGAAACATCAGGCAGTGGACTGGGATAGCTAAGGCGGCCCACCTATTCCGACTTGCTAGGACACGAGAGGACTGGACCAAGCTGATCGCTGACCTTCACTAGTTGGAGAGGCACCTTAAGAAGAAGAAGAAGAATTATATTTTGCTATATATGACGTGTTCAGTATGCAGCCTGTGGGACAGAACCACGTTGCCCTAAACAAAAATGTCCTTGATACACGAATAAAGTCGTTCGTTATCACTAGTATAAAACAAAGTCGCTATCCGACGTCTGTCTGTCCCTATGTATGCTTAGCTTATTTATCTTTAAAACTACGCAACTGATTTTGATGCGGGTTTTTAAATAGATAGAGTGGTTCTTAAGGAAGGTTTATATGTATAATACACGCATAATATAGTGGAGAAACTGATAAATTTAGAGGTTTCTAATGTGATGTCGTAAATAATTACCTTTTTTCGGCTTATATTGCAAATGAGCATTGCGCCCGTGCGAAGCCGGGGCGTGTCACTAGTATATGTCTATTTTCACTTACTGCTAAGTATCCCGAAACCAGCTTCTAGACAGAGAGGAGCGATCCACCGCATCTGACAACTACAATCACCAAGGAGTTACGTTTTCTTTTGTTGGGTATCCCCAATATCACTACCTACAGAAGTTTAGTAGTTCACTTTGGTACTACTATATATCGACTGTGGATATAAACTAGGCCGCCAAGACATCGTAGTTTCATTATCTATCTACAGTTAGAGTTAAGACTACAGGGCACTCGCGTTCAATTCGTTGCCGAATTCCAAATTGCGAAATCATTCCCATATATTTCGTGCTAACAAAACGAAAGTCCTGATGTTACTAGGGGCTCTGGGCCAGTAGACTGACATAGGTACTAAAAATTTTACATAATTTGCATACAATTTTTGTTGTATAAACGATTTCAAATAAATACGAATCGAGGCGAATGTTACTTTGTCTACGAGCCCTGATGCTCACGCGCACTTTGCAGTTCGCAACATGACGCATATCAGTGCGACCTTTATAAACTTCATATTTCTTGAAATTATTAGTGACTGAAAGATCATACAAAAAGTAGGTAGGTAGGTAGGTATAATAGGAGTGAGGAAAGACGTCTTCATTCTGTCTCTATTACTCTGCGACTAAATTAAATTACACCAATTACCCGAATTTGATCGGCATAGTTTTGACATACTAGGGCGCGTCTCTTGTTCGTATATCACATTATTGTAGGAACGCTGACAATAGGGTGCATGACAATTTTTTTATTCTATAATAATAATTCTCTTTTAGATGAGAAATGTTGTAGAAATAACGACGTATCTGCGATTATTACTTTTGAAGATACAGCGCCATGTTTGCGGCGCTGTCACGGGCCGCTCAAAAACACCATACAAAGTACACTGCAATCGTGACGTCATAATTTACTAAAGTCTCCTAATTTGTATGAGCCTATAAACAAAATTGTCAATAACTGTTATTTTTACGTTTATAGATATACTTTCTATATTAAATAAAACATACATTTAATGTGAGCAAGTTAGAAAGGTATTCGTTTCGTTAAAATTTTGTAAAAAATAATTGTACATTTTTTAAAAATCTAAAAGATATCTTTAATACAAAATTAAAGTGAAATTTCTATATTGACTTACGTTCATGAAATAGAAATTGATCAACTTTGTTAATAATATAATAAAAATAGGCATATTCAGTTGTAGTCACCTACCCTATTATAATATTAAATTGACATCTGTCAGAGTTGGTGCAATAGGGTCTGGTAAAATTCATTTTTTTATGAACCTAGAATTATTTAAACATAAACATTGAATGTGTAAAAATGACTTCTTTTATATGTAGGTGTGCTTGGTGAAGGAATGTTGTAAATTTTATTACTTATTATTACTGTTTATTTAAAAATAAATATCTATGCAATCTTGAGCAAACTGTTTTATTTATATAACTACGGCAGTGCGTTTTATCATAAGCTTTCTGCCTCATATTACAATACTGGAACGAATTATCGCCTGTGATATTTCCGGGCCATTATAATATTAAAACCTTCAAAAAATAACGTATTCCCATTAAAAATAACATACCCTTCAAACATATACATGGTACCGTTAAGTACCGGGTCGGTTTTCAGCCCCCACGACATGGCGATCTCGAGCGTCCCCTCTATATTACTTTACTCTTTGACTTGCATCGACTCTCTTTTTTTAGTAGATTGCCGGTAACTGCACCGGGTCCTTTAATAAGGTGCTAAACTTTCAGTTCTCGTGCCTTCCACAATTACAGTCAAAGTAGATCTGAATTTGCAGAGGCAGCATAATTCGCCCCAAAAAAGAAATTAAGCCGACTGTTAGGGAAATTTGTATAAAACGTGCTGAGCTCTGTTATCGTTGTTTGTTAAATGTCAAATCAAATTGTTACCGCGCCTTCGGAGAACCCTAAATCGGACTACCAAAGGAATTATTCACTCGGTTCTTTCTTCTCTTCAATATTCCCACTGGCAGTTTAGGTACACTCTCAATAAATAGGAATAAAAATCAAAATGCGGAGGTCGCGTATAGGTCGGTCGGTCGGTCTGTTATTGTCGCGTCAGTCCCGCCACCACGTTGCAACACTACCTAACATTTACTAATGAGCGCGTGCGGGGAATAAGCGCGAAACCGATTTTTGGCGACAATGCCAATTTTGTTAAAAAAATTGTGACTCCTTTGGTGTTGCTATATGTGGCGGTGATCGTTTACCATCAGGTGATCCAATTGCTCGTTTGCCCCCCCTAAAATAAAAAATATATTTTGTTGAGAGAGTATCCTTATGAAGCATCCCGATTAAAGTTTTTGAAGGTCTTTTCGGCCGTAACTAAAATATAACATAAAACTCAACAAGGCCGAAAGAATGTTTCTTTACAACTTATTCCTAAAATTGCTATCATAAAAATATGGAATCTTTAATTTTCCATTTCAGGTGGGTAAAAATGACTTTTCTGTTTCCTTGAAGCAATTTTTACCAATGTCGTTTTTACTATTGATGAGGCATATTCATACTGCGCTACCTTTAAAAACTACCCCACAATGCATATACATTTTTAATGTTTCATGAGATTATTAATGTTATTTAGAAACAGCCTTACACTAGTCAAACATAGTATTTGAGTGAGGAACACGTTATAATTTATATCCTGGACATATAAAACTACTTTGTGGAAGGCACTACATCTTGAGAGAGATGCTGTGCAACGAAATTAAATTACACCATGAATTCAAGATCCTTGCACACAGGGGAATATTGATTTGACTCATATCATTTATAAAATATTCTCAAAGTTTTGCTACTATATATAATCTGTACCATATGATGCACAAATTGCAAATTTTTATTTCTTACTTTTATGCAGTGCATGCTAGAAAAATTAAGTTAGAGCATACAGTTTTAAGAAATAAACATACTTTGTTCTGTTTATCAGTTATTAAGAACTGAAGACATTTATTAATCCCATCATAGTTTCACCGGTATTATATCAGATTTTCCTAGCACAAAGATTTTTTCCTAACGTAATAAAACACTGTCCTTCCCCAAGTCACAAATTATTGTCATACCAAATTTAATAAAAGCAAATCTCTAGCTCCGGTGATAACTATGAACATATAAAGTCACAAACTATGCCTTTTTAGATAACAATAAATATATTAAACATGGGCTGTACCAGGTTGTGTCAAGTTAGCAGCCAGCTAAGAAACAAAGATTTTTTACAGTCAAAAGTTTTCTTGATCAAATCAAAGACATTTCTTGTTACAGCAGCAGATCTTTTCGCAGTTTATCTTCCGTTTTCCATTCACATTTTACATAATTTTTGTTTAAATGTTTTCCTTATGATGATTAGTCTTTAATTGGGGCCTTAGATCCTGGTCTTTGATTACCTGCCCAACTGATGATCTGGTATTTTCTAATTATCTAGAAATTTATATCAATAGGATGCATTTTAGCATTCCAATTGGAGTTTTTTGTACTAAGCTTAATTGTAGTTACTTTAAAATAGTTCACAACTCTCAATATTAAGTTTGGTTTGGAATTGCTATCTTTTAACAGCGAACTTATACTGAATAACTTTTATAATTACTTATAATATAAATGAATTATCTTGTGTATTTGTTAAATCCACAGCATGTGTTTTGTATATATTATTCATAACTTCTGACATTTTCGAAGCCACTGATGGTTTTAATACCTACAAAAATTAAAAACTAAAGCATAAATTGTACATATTAAATTGTAATTATTTTCCGATAGATAATCAATTAATAAAATGAATTAAACTAGTTATATAATGGTACAATATGATTAGGCTGGTATTGCAACTTCGAATAAAGTATGTGTTCACTATCAAAAATTAGGTTTTTTTATATAATCCTTTCTATTGTACATCTAGAAATGCATGAGAATAAAATAAACAATATTTTTAGTAAAAACCAAGAATGTTTTCAGCATATGTTATGAGTATATTCACCTGCATTAAGCTAACATAAATAACAGGTCTATTTTTCCACTGAATGAAGCCAAACACTTGGACTGCCAAGGGTTTAACATTTGAAGGGACAGGTGTCTTTAAATATGTCAGCGATAATTGTATTAATAAATCAGTTTGCCCTGTGTTAGAATGCATCTGTTTAACAAAAGACAAAGAGATATTAACAAATCTAACATAGTAACCGTAAATAATACAATGAGTATCAAAGCTTACTTCTGCTAAATAAAATCGACCATTAACACTTTGTAATAGACCTATTGTTCGGCACTTCCGAGATATATTCGTTTTAAGTAATTCACACTCGGCAACTAAATCTCTAAGGGGTTTGTATGAATAAAATCCATCCTGAAATAATATAAGTAGTTATATTATTATTTTCAAACGAGTAGCAGGAATTATATATGTACATCTTACGGTGGGAAATTCTGTACTAAACGGTAAATCCGCATAAGCGCATTTCATTGTTGATTAAATTGTGCAAATGTACACACAACATAATAAACATTAAGAGATGCTTTACTGGCGGATTCTAGCACAGATTAGTATACTATTGATTCTAGTTCTTAAGACGGACATCACATAAGGCCACAGACTACTTAGAGATACTACGTCTTTTTTTTTTTTCCTCAGGTGAGGAGGCTGAGAATCCATCATGGATACCAACGCAACAGGCAAGCAGGGATGCGTTGATTATGTCGGACTCCTGGTACTGTCGAGGCGGCTCGACTACACAGACCTACCGACTAAACTCAGCCTAGCCTTTGGTCCTATTGACCCTACTGGCTTTAATGACGAGGGAAACCGCACCTCAGGAGAGGCACGGTTAGCGCTGCCCCATGGTGAGGGCATATGCGCTAGAAGAAGGCACGAATCTCCAAAATGGGACCGGCCTGTATTGACGGGAACCTACGCGTGGCTAAGCAGAAGGCTGCCGATTAGGGGTTGACAAGGGGGGGCGACGGCTCAGACGCCGCCGCTTGCAGGTCTAGAAGTTCCTGCGTGAGTTGGTTAGGGGGGTCGCTAAGGACATGTCGCGGTCTACGTATCCTCTGCCGGTAGTGACTAGTGTTGCCTTGAGATTGGCTCACAGTTGGTGGTGTTGACGGGGATACTACGTCATAAGGCATAATAAGCATTGTTTATCATTGGTTTTTATTTTTGAAATGCTTTACTTACTGGCCTGGGCCCCTAGACAAATGCCACTTAGCGTTAGCGTTCATTAGCTGCGGAAAATAAAAAATGTATGGGGATGACATTTGCAAATGATAAGTCACGTGACCATCTGCTGTTCGATAGACAAAATCCTTCTTGTCACAGTGCCGAAACACTACATAAAAGTTTTCCTTAACGACTGCAAGAACCCAACGTTTTTATACTAGTTGTTAGAAAAGTGCAATTTTTTGCTAAAGAAACACTAACGCAAATAGCGTCACCGACGACCCTACAGTTAGATTGACGCAAAGTTGCTGAGTATCTCTGATTAGTCTGTGCTGCCAACCGATAACAATTGTCATTTATGATTGTATTTAAAAGAAATAGTAATTTTATTTGTACACCCTGCGATTATTGTGGGCTGCTTCAAACGAACAGGCCAGATTAAGACGGCAAATTAGGTTTGAAAATGCATGGTAGGCGAAAGCGAGCACACGCAAGCGCGGTGTTGCCCGTCTAGTGACCCTACCGTGAGGCTGCGTGCGCGTCCGGCTAAGCGCGCACGCCGTGGTGAAGTCTCTCTGTCTGGGGGACTGTCCAGGGGTTCTCGGACAGTCCCTCCTTTGGTGGTGGCTCGACCAGCTTTTGACGAGCCGGCGATTTTATTGAAAATTTTAGATTGGATATAAGTAGTTTTTCCCATTTATGTTCCGATCTAAAACGCTTCACAAATCTTAAAGGCTCAAGGGAGATTTCTTTCGAAACTACGGTTTGTATGTTGAATTGTCAAATGTATAGATTAGACTTAGAATATACTCGTAAAATAAATATTAATAATATATACAAACTACAGTAAACTATTTTACCTTAGTCTTAATTCTAGCCAATTCTCTGGCCCTACTAGCAGCGTAGCAGCAGTGGCACTCGTTGTGAAGCCATGAGTCTGAAGTTGGTAACACAAGTGCAAGTACCTCAACATAAAAAAAATGTTCCCTGTCTCTAAAAACAAACAGCAGTTGTGAAATAATTTTGTGTTCCACGATTATTGTTGTTTATTTTCTTCTTTTAGTCCCTGTGATTCGTTTATAAGGTAAGGAAGGCCTCCCAACGTCTCCTGCAAGTCAGGTCTTCAGTAAAGACCTTAATACACTAGCCTTACAATAAGACACTAAAATAATGTTGTTTATTTATAACTTCAGCGTTAACATTGTTGCAAAGTTCGTACAATAACGGTGATACGCAAAGTTTTTTATTAAAGACATGAAAAAAGAAATATAGTAAAATATTAAATTATACCGTTCCATAAACTCTAGCAACAATGAAAATTGATCGCAGCTAGTACGAACTCTGTTTTCCATCTGTAATAAAATAAAATAGTCAAAACTTAGTCCAACAGGTACCAGCACAGGCATTAGAATCATTTTAATATATATATATATATATATATATATATAATATATATATATATATATATATATATATATATATATATATATATATATATATATATATATATATATTATAAGCGGTTACCCCACACGTTGCGTAAGGTTGCCGGCCGTTGCCTATAAAAGCCGCTGCGGTTGGCTAGCGACTCACTTATCGTCGGGCATTCGGAGCGGGTAGACCGGTCGTAACGTTATTACGTGTTGCGTTGCGTAACGTTGCGTAATTCGTAAAGTAGGCGTTAGGCTGATTTTGTTCCTCTGTAAAATTATGTTGTTGCCAAATTATTTTTTTTTTAAGGAATTTCTCTTCTGATTCCTAAAATCAGAATTGGGATAAGCAACTCTTAGCCCACAATTACGAGGAACAAAGTCCTCTGCGTACTTTAGTGTTCGTGTTTGTGATAATGGCTGGCGGATCCAGTCGGAGTGGCCGTGGGTCGCGAAGTCGTTCCCGTGATAAGTCGCGGCACCGTTCACGTAGCCGTCACGAAGTGTCCGCTAGGAGCCGCCGATCGCGACGTCGGTCATATGGTGGGACGCGTGATGAAGATTTCACACCGTCAGAAGGAACGCCTAGTCGTGATCGCCATCATCGTCGCTTGAACAGATCGCGGTCTTCAGGCGGGTCACATACCCCGGATTTGGCTGTTCATTCCACATTGAATTCGATCATGGACCGTCTTGCGTCGATCTTGGCAATATAAGTGAAGGTCAGGTTAGGCCGAGTCGGGAGAAGGTTAGACCTTTGATTGACTCGGCTGAGCCTCAAAATGTTGAGCGGATGCAAGTGCGGACGAATGTAATGCGTCGGGGACGTCATCAGACCGCGATGCGGCCTTGGCGTTCAGTGTGAAGACATACAGTTTTGTATGTATTGGACTTTATGTCCAGCAGACATACAGTTTTGTATGTATTAGACTCTGTGTCCGGCAGACATACAGTTTTGTATGTATTGGACTTTGTGTCCGGCAGACATACAGTTTTGTATGTATTGGACTTTGTGTCCGGCAGACATACAGTTTTGTATGTATTGGACTTTGTGTCCGGCAGACATACAGTTTTGTATGTATTGGACTTTGTGTCCGGCAGACATACAGTTTTGTATGTATTGGACTTTGTGTCCGGCAGACATACAGTTTTGTATGTATTGGACTTTGTGTCCGGCAGACATACAGTTTTGTATGTATTGGACTTTGTGTCCGGCAGACATACAGTTTTGTATGTATTGGACTTTGTGTCCGGCAGACATACAGTTTTGTATGTATTGGACTTTGTGTCCGGCAGACATACAGTTTTGTATGTATTGGACTTTGTGTCCGGCAGACATACAGTTTTGTATGTATTGGACTTTGTGTCCGGCAGACATACAGTTTTGTATGTATTGGACTTTGTGTCCGGCAGACATACAGTTTTGTATGTATTGGACTTTGTGTCCGGCAGACATACAGTTTTGTATGTATTGGACTTTGTGTCCGGCAGACATACAGTTTTGTATGTATTGGACTTTGTGTCCGGCAGACATACAGTTTTGTATGTATTGGACTTTGTGTCCGGCAGACATACAGTTTTGTATGTATTGGACTTTGTGTCCGGCAGACATACAGTTTTGTATGTATTGGACTTTGTGTCCGGCAGACATACAGTTTTGTATGTATTGGACTTTGTGTCCGGCAGACATACAGTTTTGTATGTATTGGACTTTGTGTCCGGCAGACATACAGTTTTGTATGTATTGGACTTTGTGTCCGGCAGACATACAGTTTTGTATGTATTGGACTTTATGTCCGGCAGACATACAGTTTTGTATGTATTGGACTTTGTGTCCGGCAGACATACAGTTTTGTATGTATTGGACTTTGTGTCCGGCAGACATACAGTTTTGTATGTTCCAAATTCCAAATTCCAAATTCTTTATTCACATTAACAGACACGAGACACAATATAAATTAATCTTACAGGTACAGGGACACAAAAATAATGCATGCAGAAACTTAAAAATAAGAATAGAATTAAGGTTTAAGTGAAGTCTCGCGACTGCTGTGTGAAAGGGTACCTAGATCAGCATGAGGTTAGTGAAACTAACACTATCTAACCCTAGTCTAACTAACCCTAGTCTATGTATTGGACTTTGTGTCCGGCAGACATACAGTTTTGTATGTATTGGACTTTGTGTCCGGCAGACATACAGTTTTGTATGTATTGGACTTTGTGTCCGGCAGACATACAGTTTTGTATGTATTGGACTTTGTGTCCGGCAGACATACAGTTTTGTATGTATTGGACTTTATGTCCGGCGGACATACAGTTTTGTATGTATTGGACTTTATGTCCGGCAGACATACAGTTTTGTATGTATTGGACTTTATGTCCGGCAGACATACAGTTTTGTATGTATTGAACGTACGAGTGGACGTAGCTTGAATATGATGATACAGGTATAAGAATGAATGAATGACTGACAGACGAGGATGGTGGAGTTGCAGCAGATGGCAGCATACAAAGTGGTGACAACCCGAGGCTCGTGTCGAGGACGACACTATGTCAGGAGAGGCCGTATAAGCGGTTACCCCACACGTTGCGTAAGGTTGCCGGCCGTTGCCTATAAAAGCCGCTGCGGTTGGCTAGCGACTCACTTATCGTCGGGCATTCGGAGCGGGTAGACCGGTCGTAACGTTATTACGTGTTGCGTTGCGTAACGTTGCGTAATTCGTAAAGTAGGCGTTAGGCTGATTTTGTTCCTCTGTAAAATTATGTTGTTGCCAAATTATTTTTTTTAAGGAATTTCTCTTCTGATTCCTAAAAATATATATATATTACCTCTAAAATAACTTATTTACTCTACTACCTCTAAAATTATATCTCATTTAATTGATAAAATTCAAACAAAAAAAGTCATTAGAATTTGACATCAATATTATATTGTATGACATCGGAAAAAACGCTATTCCATAGACAATTAACGTTACATCTACACGGGTCTCAGAGTAAATAGAACTGGAGTAGGCATCAGGTCAAATTTCTCGAACAAATTTTTCTGTCATATCTTGCGGGGGGCGAGGTTACTACTACACTCTAAACCAGCACACATAAACAGAAAATTTTCACGTTTTTACAAATGCACACATGGACACATGACACACAATTTTGAAATTCACGCACACAAACCTTAAAAAAGTACGTTGACGTTCTATTCGAACACAAAAATGTAAAAGTGTGGGAAGTAACGAGACATCACCCAAAAGAATGATATCGATAAATCGCTTTCGTTCAATGAATGAATGTTAACTTGGCGTTAATATTTCAACATAATTAAAATATCATGCTTCGACATTTAGTATGTAGTCAATATAAAATTGACAGATATCGAAGGTTAATAAAATGCAAACTTATACTCACTAGTTTATTATAGTAAATTATAACATCTAATAATTTTACCTAATTTTTGTGTCTTTTTAACTGCATTTTTGTTATTTGGTAGGATATTAAGGTAAAAATACGAATTTTGTTGCATGAGAAGCTACAGAAGTCCTATTAAACCGGAAAATAAAATAAGTTCTATTGACACCAAGTTGCGGATACAAAAAAATTGTATTTTTACGTCAAAATTAGATACTGCAACACCGACATTGTTATAATAACATTAAAAATGCGTTTTCTAAAAGAAATATTTTATTGAAAAACACGTTTTGATACACACTATAAAAATAATTGAGTTTTTTGACACGGGATTGACAGTTAGTTCTATTATTCCCATATATGTCATTATAATAATTAAATTAGTTTAATCGTATTAAATACAACTAAATATCAGATAGGGATCTTAAAAATACTTTAACAATCAACAATATCTCTTAAACGAAATTTTTTGATTTTTATCCTTAATATGTTAGCAATAATTTTGAGTAATGTTTTTTACAGATTTATATTGGGTTATAATATTATAATATTTTGTGAACCCCCATGCTCCGGTCACTGATGTAATTAATATTACATCATTAGGTAATTTTTCGACTGCACCTTTTAGTGTATTATAATCCGAGACGTCATTATTAAACAATATTAAATAAAGCGTACTTATTTTCTGTTTACTCACTTTGTTTGTCAATTATATTTTATTATTCAATAAGATTTAAGCATAATATTTTTAATTAATGTCAATTATTCCATTCATTCCTATTTACTCGTAAAACCAAAATATCGATATAGTTGCATCCCTATTTCAAGTGTGAAAATCAATTAGGGCTGCTGATTAAAAAAGATAATATTTTTTAACTAAAATTTTTAAGATGATGTTGGCGCTAGTTTACAGATGCTTACCTTTTAAGCATGGCTCTTATATTTCCTTTAACAAAATTACACTCACAAAGTAAGTGTTACTATTTTATTACTGCTATTTTTATAAACAAAAATAACATACAATGAGATTAACAGTGACAGATTGAGTAATTCGCGATAGATAAAAAAAACTATTGCAAATGTCCTCCTCATACATCTTTTTGATTTCTATATATAGAAACCGCTAATAGAAACAAAACTCGTTACTTAACTGTTATTCTATCAAGACACCTTCACCATTTGGTATTGTACAAAAAGTGTATGTCTCGATAGAATAACAGCAGTGTGCTACTTGATTTATCATCTATACTTGATTTGAAGGGAAATTTGAGTTTAGTTCATTTTTATATTATTGATTGTTTTAAATAATGCACCTATATAAATACTTATAAAAATATTTAATTTAAATGGTATAATTGCTAGTACATCGTTATGTATAGAACTGTTAAAGTATCAAAAAATAGTAAAATTGTGTATTATTGTAACAAGGCATCGGCAATTTAAGACAGCAGAGTACCAAATGATGCTGTTACTGATTAAATTAATACCTACCAGATTAGAAAATTGTTATATGAACTATACAAATTCTATATGTCAAATGTCATAATTAATTGAAATATGATAATGTTCAACCCTAGCTCACGCACTCCCCACGAGACTATATGACGTCAGACCGCACTCCTCACGAGACTATATGACGTTAAATTTGAATTTGCAGAATTGTAAAACATGAAATTATGAATTAAATAATCAATAAATCTTAAAAATAATACTTGCAAATGAAAGGTGACACCATCTTTTTGCATACTTGACGTGTTAGACTTCTTTTTACACGAAAAAACAGCACAAATAGGCATTTTAGTGGGAGCTCTGTTCGCCGCGACATGCACAATGTTGTGTGACAGCCCATAAGGCAGCTCAACTAGTTTTATATAACGTACAAGATTCCGAGTCTTATGCTTTGGCAGAGGGGAATGTTAGACAATGGCATCTCCTGTCTTGGTTACTTTGAGACACGGGTTCTATTGCGTTAAGCACATCGTCTACCGTTTTAGTCACGCTAACGCAGTGGCGTTTACGTTTGCGGAATTAATAGCGTGTAGCATTTGTGTAGAGGGGCTGAATTATAGTCTTAGGCCATGTTTATCATTGAGATCCCCAATAAGTATACTATTAAAAAGATTGAAGGCAAAAAGCACAGATGATGAGATGAGTATACCAGGGCTGCCAGTAAAAAATGTGTATATTTATGCTGTGTATATATTTATATTCATTTCAGTCTAGTACATAACTGCATCATTATTTTAATAGAAAATCTAATGGCTCTTTTTACTAAAAAACGAGGATTTTTCATTTACTTCATCACTATATTAATAACAAAAATCGTAAATTATCCTCATAGCACAATTCGGACTGTGACATAAATCGCCATTCGGTCTTCGGTCGGCACAAATCTGTAACACTGACAGCCTGTCACTATGGACGAAATTGACAACAACAACATGTAACACTGACAGTTATTTGACGTCTAACGCTACTCAAAAATAGGTACAATAGCAGCTTAGTTTACTGACCAAAACAATAAGTCTAGTGCTAATACTTTAGTGTATCATATAGTAATCGCTTTCTTAATATTTTAGTGTATTACAAAATATTGGGAAAATGCCTTGTAATCTAATCGATATGCGTCCTGATAGAAGACTTTTAGATCATGAATTTGAAGGTTATAAGCTAAATCTGCAAGCGCTCCCTCGTTTTGAATACAATCTGGTATCACCAGTCGATCGTGTTTATGCAAACGATGTCCAATATTCTTTCGTCCATGCAAAACTATTCGCTTTACACAACCACCTTGTATTAGACCATTGGGACTATTCATTTAATTATTATTATATCGATAAAAAGCAGCAAGTCATTCGCATAATTTTTGACAACACGAAAAACTCGTTCCACAATAGCGTAGTATATGATATACCAGCTCATGTCGAAAGAAAACCGGGACATTTTAACCTGTGCCTATCATTCTCATCCCAAACAATAGCAGTTATAAGTGATGGTACTGGGTACCTGCATATTGTTGAAACATATGCTAGAAACAGATCCAGTAGTGCAAACCAAATGTGGCAAACTCAATACTCAAGCTTGGTCTTAGGAGAAGGCAAATATTTCGTTGTTGTGGATTCTAGAATTCAAGAATTACATGACTCAAAAATATTGCACTGCTTACTACAATCCGTAGAACAAAATGACAAAACTTTCAATTCAGTGCTCACATGGGTTACTTATGAGAGTCAAAACCAAATATGGCGGCAAATATCTATGAGGCAGATACAAGGCAAGGGAATAGTCCATTATGCAGCTGTAGATCCCCAGGGCAAAGCTCTGTACATAGCATCTGATAATATTTTCAAATTTACTTTGGATACAGAAAAAGAGGTTACTGATCCCATAACAAATGAAATAAGAAAAAATATTTATACTTGGCTACAGACATCAGAAGACATATCGTTAACACTGAAACTGAATTCTGTATATCAGAAAAACTTGTTAAAAGTAATTGTTACTCCGAATCACATAAAGGTGAGCTATGCTGGTAATGTGTTTATAGATGGTAAGTTATGTCACAATATTGACAGTGAACTAACAACATGGAATGTACAAGAGACTGGCCAGATAGATATACTAATAACAAAATCTGAAAGTATGCTTTGGAATAGTTTCTTGGAAGGTGGGGATAAAAATGGTGAACAAGTAATGAACCCTAGTCTAGTAGAAGAAGCACACAAAAGACTAGCTCATCTATGTTCTGAAACAGAAGTAGCACCAGATCAATCAGTGCCAGGATTTTCTACACAAGAGTTAGAAGAATGCGATGCAGCATCTGAAGAAGACACTATTTTGGGTAATTATATTGCTAGATTAGTATGCATATTTACAGTAGCAAATAATATATACAATATTATATAAAAGAGGTAAAGTTTCAATATAGAGATAGTTTAACTGAAGAACAGTATAACTTTTAAAAATATCTATTTCCTAAATTTTGGAAAATTTGATTACTCCTAATTAATAATTATAATTTTATTTACTTATATAACAAAATTATTTGTATTTTTTTTTACAGTAAGATTTGATTCAGAATCTCATGAAATAACTCACAGAGCTCCACTCAGTGTTAACCAATACCTGTTTACTATTCCATTAGAGGCTCATGAAGTACCTGCACTAGCTTTACGGCATGATGTGGATGCTTGTATTTGGCAACCATACTCTCCAATGCTTGAATCAGAAACTTGGCCAGTAAAACATCAAGGTACTTTGTTGGCATTTGGCTATGTTCAGTCATCCAAACAGAATCGGAAGTTTGTTACTTGCCCTCCAAATTTGTCTTATGGTGTTGTATGTGAGGCGACTAAACATGTATTTATTTACCAAAGCAGTAGCAGTGAGGGGTGTCAGCTAAAAAAGAGAACAACTGGACATATGAGGCGTATAAAAGTTGGCCAACAACACTTACTAAATATTGATAAATATGGAGAGATTATTGGAATTAATGCAACCAATGAATATTTATTTTTACTGACAGAAAACTCTGTGATAGCAGTTCAAATACTATAAAACATTTGTGATGATTCTACAATATTGATTCATAAAATAAAAATGTTACTAAGAATTTCACTAAGAATTAAATTACATATAATGTTTATCATTGTTTTATTTTTGTTAATATCATTATAGATATTTTAGATCTTATGTCAACATTTATCATACTAGCCGTATTTCTAATACATATACTTTTTAAATTCAAAGCAATGTATATAAAAACTGAAAATGAATTTTTTTTATGCCTATGGAGGGAATTGAAAACAAGCTTTGACTATCAATCTTGTTTTCTCTTAAACTTTATTATCATCAGAACTACCATCACTGAAGCTTTCTTCAGAGGAGTAGCCAGTAGTGAACAAGAGATTTTTAGGCCTTTTCTTTTTTTCTTCTTTAATCTCTTTCTCTATTTCTAATTTCTTAGCTTCTGCAATTTTCTGTGTTAGCAACTGCTTGGGTCTCCTTGGATGTTTGTGAACTGAATTTTCAGAAATATTATCTTTTACATTATTTGAGTAACTTTGGTTTGTATTTAGTTCACTTTTTTTTGTCTGGTCGTTGTCATCTTTTGTTTCTGTTTGTGTGTAGTTGAATTCATCTTCTGTAAATCAAAGCAATGTCATTATTATGAGAACATAATTTATTTTTGAGAGTATGTTCACAATAAACTATCTCTTTAAAACATTTGGCAAACCAGAATCAACTGTAAATGAGTGTCAGTATAAAATTATTCACCAATTAGGAGAATCAAACCTTAGACCTACCAATTGAAATTTAGTAGTCTCAAGCACTAGTCTATGGAGACAGTTAAATAATGATTTTATTTTATGCTAATTATAAAAGTAATGAAATATACCTGGTGTTATAATCTCAAAGTTATATGCATGGTCTTTAAGTACTACAAATATAATTGGAAATTCAACTATACACTTTCCAGACAAATTTTCCATCAATGATTCAGTTGGATCCAACTCAAAGTATTTATGTGAAGATCCTTTTACTTTTTCAGCTGTAACAAAAAAAAATAGTTTATTTCGGTCAAACACAATTTTACATAGGAACAAGTGTGGTTTTCTTAAATATAATATATATACAACAATATCTTGTACATTTACACCAATGAGGCTAGCTATGCAAGGCTTGTTATGGGATCTAGGGTAATGGATAAACATACATACATAAATATTTTTAATAGAAATAATTATATATTAACAACCATGACTAAGACTCTTGAGATAATGATACCTTGAAACTGGTGTACTAACCACTATACTGTGGAGTTTGTCAATATATCGACAGTCCCTACGTATAAAAGGATAAGTCTAAAACTAAGGTTTACAGGAGAGTGAAATGAAAGGTCAAATCGCTCTAGAAATAAAAATACTTTGAGCTTTGAATATATTGTTTGCTTAATGTGTTATTATAGTTAGACATATTTTAAATGTTTTTAAAAATATTTAATTTATATACATTTTCTATAAAAAACAGACTGACAACTGTTTTTACACCATTATTGAAATAAAGCCACATCAGACAAATCTTAGATAACCGTTTGTACATAGGAAGAAATAATGCAATTTTTTTTATGATAAAATGCTAGTATTACCTGTATAAAAAGATAAAAATATAATTATTTGTTTACAATGGTACCTTAAACATCTCTAGATCTTTAAGCAATAATATAAAAAATAAATTAATGAAGACCATGAATGACGTTAAGTTTGACAAGACCGCATTTGCACCGAGTGGCGCGCATTTTAAAACGTAGTACAAAATGACAAGCATACATATCCGCGTCTACGGCATCAATTCCGTCAAATTATAATAAGCGTATGGACAATCTAAAGCCATATGTGTAATAAAAAAAATTGACCATTTTCGTCATGACCTTTTATACGTTGGGACTGTCGATATGTATTAAACATTTATATCTTTCTTGTAAATAATGTTTATTGTAATAATAATGTTTTTATTTGTTGTGATTGCTTTGTACCATGTGAAAAATAAGTAAGATATACTATAGAAACTGGAATAAAATAGTAATATATATGTAGATCTGATAGAATAAGTATGTTTTAATACATGTCATACATTATCAAAACATATATGATACCTTTTAGAAGTATTTTGATTCCACTAAATCCAACAGATCTGTAATAAGCTAATGACTTAGACTGTTCAAATGGAGGAGATTCCAAATTTAAATATTTGTCCAGTAATTCTGATAGTCTTTTGTGTTCTGAGCATTGTGTATCTACAAATTTAATAGGAGTAGAATCCACATTAGGAAATATCCACTCTATCCTCCAATTTATGATATGGGTCTTATAGTTGTATCTGGATGAATTGTTGATATGCCTGGTGAAGTTTTGAGCCAGAAATTGTAATACAATCCCTCTATGTCGAGCTGCCATTTTCAATTTGAACAAGTGCTGCAAGATATAAAAAAGACATTACAGTATTTAATATTATTTTCTTTTAGTGTTAGAAATCTACAAGAATAAAATTTCATACAATAGGCAAGTCCTTTTCAATTCGGGTAAATTTTTTCTTTTTGTCTCTTTTTATTCCATAAACAAATCGCGAACATTCCTCTAACAACCTGTAGTCACTTAATAAATCTGTATCTGAAAAGTCTTTCATTCTAATGAACTTAGTTCTGTCCCTGATACCATCACATTCGAGTTCCTTCTTGTGTATTCTTACGCAAGATAAGCAACAAGTTTTAACTTCACATTTTGGACAAGTGTAAATTGCATGTTTAGATCCGCAAACTTCACAGTCGCCGAGTCTGTAAAGTCATAAAGAATCAGTATGCAGTTATCAAAACTTACCACAAAGTAAATTTTATGGCAAACTACCTGGACAAAGAGGTTGTTTGGTTTTCTGATTCAGTTTCAGAGCTTGACATATTTACTAAATCACTATCGACATATTCGCTAAAATTACAATTTTCGATTTGGCTCATGTTATTTAATATATCATAAAACACATAGATCAGTTCATTAGTAAGAAATTTCTCTAAGTAGTTCGTGGTAAAAAAAAACTAATAAATAACCTAATTATTATGCTCCACAGACTACTTTATTTTTTTAATCTTCGCTCGTATCGAGCCCACAGACCTCGTCAGGGTATTATTTTCTTTGCCACAGACTACTGAGAAGATACTATTATGCTCTGTTACCTCACAGAAAAGCTACTAGTTTTTTATTCTCTCCTTTTTTGAATAGGCAAAGGTCTTCACACCATACTGCCTTGAAAAAACAACATAAATCGAAAGAATAGTTGACAAGTCGGTGAAGGTAAAGGTTACCAGTTTTAGATGAAAAACAATAGTGACCATTTTAATATTTATTTTTAAACATACAAAAACGTATAAAAATTAAATCCTAAATTAAGGTGAAACAGTTTGAGCGCTTTACTAAACTATTAAGACTTATTTCCCTGTAAAGACAAATTCTCGTGCGCTTCGGCGAGTGCACGAGGACTGCTAATATAATTTGTAGGCGATACGAGTTAATACGCCTGACGCGTGAAACAAAAGATAGTAGAAATGTAATGTGTAATGAGTCGGTTGTTGAGCGCCGCAAGTGCGAACCGACGATTGCCGAAAGCACCTGATGTTTGACAAATTGGCTGGGTACTAACAAGGAAGTACTTTGGATAAGCAAAAAAAAAAAACAAACAAGGTTTCATTGAAAGTGCTATTTATTCAGAATCATAATCAGTTATTTTATCATCTGATCATCAAAGATGAGCTAAATTTTATTATCTGTTGTAATAGGTAGTTCACAAATTGCCTTCATCATTCTAGTGTTATTTTATTATCGTTCATTAAATAATTGCTTGACTTCATGTTTTAGTCTGTTTTGTCTTGCAACATCTCTTTGTTTGAACCCTCTCGAGCTCAATAGGGTTAAAATCACAATGACACCTAATTGGGCTAATGAACAAATTGAATGCAAGATAATGAAAAAAGATTTTGTTTCACATATAGGCAATGCTCTAAATTGAATGATTATAATATATTATAAACAGTGCAAGCGTAGTGGTCCAACTTGAATATGATGGTGTGTGGAGTATTAGCTTGCTATTGTGTTTTTATTTTGGAGCATGATAATATTTCGTACTCCTGTCATTCTCAAATCTACTTGAATTAAAATAGTCTTTGGTAAAAAAAAAGGATTTAAACTAATTTTATCATGTTTGACACCAAAATTGTATTTAACACTGAGAAAGTGTTAAATACAACATTGAAGTTGCTGTAATCTATCTGTGAAAAAGAACGTGTCTGAATATTTAAATATTCGCGAATAGTTTTGAGAAAAGATGTGATACTTTAATACAAATACTTAATCTGTGGATGTGATCTCCAAGTAGTTTGTGATTCGGACCGCACGTACAATATCTATGGCACAGACTACTTAGAGAAAATCTATGGTTTTGTTTATTTACTTTAGTAGTTTTATGTTAGTTTTTACAATGAATATACCTACAATTAAAATACAATCAATTAAACTGCACTATTTCAAAGTTTATTAGTTGAATTTGAATGAAGTTGTTGGATAAAACTTTTAGGTAAAACCTGCTTTGCCCATTGATTATGGATTCAGCAGAATTTTTGGGAGACTACTACGACCTACCATGTTCAGACGATGAACTCGGCAAAAATGGAATATTAATTGGCAAAAATTGGATGCCTGATCCAAATGAATTAGAGGAACTTTATAAAAATATAGAAAATAATGGGACACTTAATCTGGAATGGAAATGCCCAGGTAGACGTGCACCATCGCCAGTAGCGGTAAGCAAAGAAAATCAACCTGAAATACCTGTATCGCCAATAAGAGAAGAGAAATCGGATTTCGATTTTATGGATGAAGTTAGCTCTTTGCGATTGCGAGTTCGTAGAGAAGGAGAAGACACATTAAGGGGATCAGCCAAGAAAAAGACCACATCATTTGATGGGATTTTGTCAAATATGATAAGGCATAAGAGAATTGAGCAAATGGAAAAACAGGTTTCTACACCATCTAGTACTAGCTAAGTAAATTTGCTTATAATTGTTAGAATTATGTTAATGATTTTACTGTCAAGTTATATTGAGAGGTTTTTTTTCCTAAATTGATTCAAAAAAATTTGGTGTCATTTTAATATATATTGATTTTAGAGTTTGAAGAATGTTAAAAATTAAGTTTCGTTAAGAGATCTTATTTTATATTGTAGAATTTTGAATAAATATATAAATGAAAGAATTATGCTGTATGTATTAAAATTTTCTCCTCTAACAAGAATAATGGCACATTTTCTAATATAGTTAGTAGTTATTATTTAGTAATATATTGCTTTAATAAAACAAATAACAAATAATTTAATTATTTATTTACAATATACTTATAATATCACCCTGAAAGGATAGCAGATTCCGGTCTCATTAGTTGTTCATGCTCTTCAAGCACAATCCTACACTGGTCCATATTGTCAATAAAATGCTCAAGTTTCCAATGTTTCCGTAAAAGAGCTAAACTTACATCAAATTTTCCTTGTCTTATACATTGTACACCTGTGCAATGGGCGGCAGTTTTTAATTGAATACCAAGATCGTGAATAAGAGTCCATAAATACTTTTCATACTCATTGACAGCTTGAACCTCTAAAAAAAAATATCAGGTATAAAATAAGGCCTTCAGCTTTTCCCAGTTAAGACGATAAGGCCTTAGTCAAACAAGCTGACCCAGTGCAGATTGTTCGACTACAAATATAGATTGGTATCCAAAGCAGCTCACCTAGCTTGGAATGCATTGAAAAGATATAACAATTTGTTTTATTTTATATGTTATAAGAGTAGTTTTTTATATACACTGCAATTGTGCTATCATAATTGAGCAAACTCACCTAATTTGTATGAGCTATATGCTCAACAAAATTATTTTAAGAAACACTTTAACTATATTTTTATTCAAATTACATTAAAAATGGTTTTATTTTTTAGATTTTTAAATTAATCATTATTATATAACGAAACCACTATTTATACATACTTTTAAGAGATCTAAATTATTGGAAACATACATATTCAGTTTTAGTCAGCTAGCCTATTAAAAACAAAGAAAGGATATCACTATAAGTCTTAATAAAAAAAGGCATATAAAATATGTACAAGTTTTATCAATAACTATCTGATATCTTCTTTTTAACCCCTGACGCAAAAATGATGGGGAGTTATAAGTTTGACGTGTCAGTGTGTGTATGAGGCAACGTAGCTCCCAAATGGATGATCCGATTTTAATGCGGTTTTTTTTTGTTTGATGTAGGTATATCCGTCCAGAGTGTTCTAAGCTATGTTTGGTGGAAATCGGTTCAGGTCTTCAAGGTCATCAGGTCATTGTTAGGTGTGATAGGAATGTTACACACACAATTTCAAACAAACAAGAGAGAGAAAAGACAAAGACGACATGATAAAAACCAATAAATTACTTTAGTTTAACAATAGATACATTATAAGTTTGAAACACGGTTGAGGTAATTGCGAGGGTTATACCATTTAATAGCTTTTACACAATTGTTAATTAATCTTAAATTGCCAAGAGATTTAAAAAAAATTGTATTGGTATGCATAACAAAGGTGGTATGGTGGTAGATATGATTCTGTGATAACAATATCACAGAATCATAGCAGATACAGTTAGGTAAAGAGATAACCAGGGTGGTGATAGCGAGTACACCTGAGTTTGCAAATACTAGGCTCCCCTCTAAGCAACCACCATGAACATGACACTTTCACAATGAGTCCATGAAATGCCAAAAGTTTTTGTTTCTGTAATAAATAATTATTTAAATATTATATTTATTGTCATTGCTATTAAATAAAAGTGTTGATAGTTTCAGAATTTTACATAATAAAATTCTGACAGAGTTTTAAATATCTTTAAATATGATGTCAAAAAAACTTCTCAGATTTGTGTCTAATGTATATCTAAAACTTTTATTGTGCTGTGGCTTCTATACTGTCATTCTAATAGTAGGACAACTGTGCATTTTTATGTGAGCATTCACAATTCTGTACTTGATCTGTATTATTGACTAAGCCCCTAGTAACATAACTAACACATGCACTGATATAGATGTAACTAAATAAGTAATTGTGTTATTTACCAAGAGTAAAATGAGGTGGATCAAAAGCAACACATTTAAGACCGTAGATCACAGGAAGTTTACTATTTGCAGGTCTGATTAACCCTTCTGATGCTAAGTCAAACATTGTTTGTGATTCCATATGCACACCAGATAACCTGAAATAAAAAAAGGAAAAAATAACAAAAAAATATATGAAGAGCTATAATAATATTGATAAGCCACTTACTCAAACATTGTCTTTTGATGAGCTGCTTGCATGTGGGCCACAATCTCATCAATTTTTGGCCTGGTTACATGACCAATTGTAGCTTTCTCAATCAATTTGCCATTCCAGAAATAGGTGTCTGTAGCTTTTCCTAGCAGACCAGAAATTTTATAACATCTTGTTAATCTTGCAGTGTTAATAAGATATGTCAACTTAGTGCCTTGATTAAGTCCCACTACTAAAATAAGAAAAATGACAAATATTATCTAAGATATATCTGAGATGCTTTGATCGCTGGTCCTCAATTCGGAAGACACAGGGTCATTTCTGAAATGGACTTTCATTTCTCTCATACACTCCTATAGTGGTAGAAAATATTATTAAGCAGTCTGCAAACAAATTGGACCGACGCAAAAGATACGACCTTTTATGTCTGCATAAAATCTTGCACTCGTATATTGATGCACCAGTTCTGCTCTCCTCTGTATCTATTAATACTCTTCATAGATCTCGCCGACCTAACACCTTCACTTGTCAGACTTACACTAATAACACTTCCTACTACAATCCGATAGTTAGGATGGCGAGAGCCTACAATGAGTTGGCAAGGAGCAACAATGACATTGATATTTTTGATAATAACTTTATCTCATTTAAAAGAAGCATTTCAGATGTACTCAGGGCTGGATCCCAGGATTTGTAGCTATTACGGGTTTTATACTTTTTATTATTACATATATATATATATTTTTGTATAATATCTATTTGTGACTGTTTCATGAGATCATGCTGTGTACACTTTGTTTGGATGGCAGTCTAGTCATTCTGTTTTGTGATGTATATATAGGATTGTCATCTGTTTGTGTACCTTTTCTTAAATAAATAAATTCTAAGGTCTAAAAATCTGAACAGTACCAGTGCAATTGACTTAGGTCTAATTTCTAACCTACTAGGATAGACTCTGTAATGAGCTGTGATAATGATAACTTAAGCAACAAAAATCTAACTTTCACATTAATCTTTAATTCATGGGTATAGTATAGTTATAGGTAATTTATTCATGTGTAGATTGAATTGATGAAAGATTTGTAGGTTTTCAAAACTATTGAAGTGATCATTATGTAATTGGGTATAGGGAATGTGAAAGAATACTGAAATTTTTTATATCATTAATAATGTAGATTTGATTTATTTTACTTACATAATACACCACTGCTAAATAAGCCTAAATGTGTTGCCCAGCTACATTTAATGTCTTCGGCTATATATCGAGGCCCACATACAAGGGGATCATCTGCATAGTTGGGTACCAATTTAACAGTCATTGGCTTGTTTGTTGGACCCTCCACAGCAACCCTTAATTCACCAGGACGATCAGGCAATCCATTTAAATCTGCAATTAATACCAATGTTTCTCCACATTATGTATGTATATGCTTTTAAAGCATATACATACATAATCATACAATTTACAAAGTTGTGCTCATCTCATTATATTACACACAATTTATAATGTAGTCTCAGACTTTTAGAGGTTTATTACAATTGCGATACACAATTTATAATTTATTGTACTGTAATCGCGATAAACAACTAAGAATTATACTGCTTTTAAACCTGACATAATCACTACTAAGTGTTCATCTTGTAATAGCTGTTACAAGATGAACACAGAATATGTGCATATTTTTACATAGTATAAAATAGATTTTAATGCAGTTTTCAGCAATGAATAGTGAATCAAGAGAAAGATTTATATGTATATTGTAATGGAGAAAAGTATATACAGCCGGGCCGGATTGATAAGGCTACCAAAGAAATTTTATAATCCTCAGAACATTAAACGTAAGTAAATTGCATCTACAACCTATTGAAGTATAAAATAACTAAGTAATAACCTCTACATAAGTTGGTGCGAATACAATGCAGCACTCGCTCAACAGAAACACATGTTGGTTTATAAATACACACAAGTCCGTTCAATGCCTTATACGCAGACGCGGCACCTCGGAGTTTCATTATTAGGAAATAACATACAAAACAAAAATTGTAAAATAAAAACCAACACTTGGATTGTTCCTCAGCGCAAACAAAATAAACAAGGTAGTCTATGGTAAATATATTCGTAGACAATTAAACATTGACATACTACAAAAAAAAAGATAGGGATGTAAATAAATTCATGTGAAATAATTCATTAATCGATTATTGAAATATAACGTTCAAATAGAACAATTATTTTCTAATTCTGTTATCCTCCATGATCCCTTAGTTCGGCAGCCTTCAGCATCGCCAAGACTAGGTTCCCTTATGATAAGGCCGGCGTCACTTTGACTTCCCGCGCCTCTTCTAGCGCTTTGGGCCCCCTTTACGGGCCTGCGCTGCATCGCCCCTCTCTTGAGTCCAATTCCAATTCCAATTCCAAATTCTTTATTCACATTAACAGACACGAGACACAATATAAATTAATCTTACAGGTACGAGGACACAAAAACAAAAACAATGCATGCAGAAACTTAAAAAAAATAAAAATAAGAATAGAATTAAGGTTTAAGTGAAGTCTCGCGACTGCTGTGTGAAAGGGTACCTAGATCAGCATGAAGTTAGTGAAACTAACGCTGATTTTCATCTAGGCCCCATGATCTCGGTTGACATGTGGATACCAGAACGGCAATACATCTCCCTCACATAACAAAAACGTTGGCGAAAACTCACAAAGTTGTTGAGGAGCTTAAGTCCCCTCGCCCTCACGATTTGTCTATATGGTTTTAGAAGCTAGGCCAGGCTGACTTTAGTCGGTAGGTCACGTGGCTGGACAGTTCCGGTCGCGTGGAGTCCGACAGTCCGACATAACCTCCGTGACATTTACCGTTGCGGGGGTATCCTGGGTACGTTTCGTGCTCCTTGTGAGGATTCTCAGCCTTCCTCTCCTGAGGGGGAAAAAAAAACTAATTCTACAAAACAACTGACATAATACGCTAATTATTTCATAGTTAAATTGATGGCACCCACAATCTGCATCCGATGGTGCTACCGACAGATACGTGACATCGCCTAGGCTGAAGTCTTCGTCGGCAGTTACTTTAAAAGTTTTACAACTTCGTATTTCCATGCTTATTTGTTTTATTTCTAAATTCTTCTTTGTTTTTATATATTATTTTAAATATAACTTTTTATATACCATTAATTTTGTATTTTGAGCATAGCACCATGTATTCCAGGCAAAAGCGGCTTAGTCTCAGGAAGACAAACAAGTGTCAAAAATGTTTTCAGGCGATTCTGCCCAAGAGACAGAGATTTGAAATTAAAACAGGCTTAATTAGAAAAGCTTACCACTGACAGTCCCAATCTGCAACTATACCAAACACTTTTCTACCCATTCCGCTCTAGACCTACCTTTTTGTAAAATCATTTCGGCAAATAAATCTTCTACGCTTGTGTAGAAGATTTATTTGCCGAGCATATTTTATTATTGAGCATAGTTTACAAGTCCTTCATGTGCAGACCAACAGCAAACAGAAGTGCCTTCAACGTTGTTGTTAATGTCTAGTTTTCTCCATGTCAAAAACTTAAGCTCTTCTTGGCGTGCATCTGTGATCAGTTTCTCTGATATCATATGACCCTGCTTTTGTTTATGAAAGTGGGCTGACATGGTGGCTTTTTAGGAATGTTCAATTTAGAAGTCCAATTTAGAGTAGTCTACATTCACTATTAACTCTCGAACAGCTAACAGACGTGACTTGTAAATCATTTGTGGAATGAGTTTGTATGTCTTCAACTGCCTGCTGTGTTCCATTTTTTACTATCATTAAACATATATGAAACTAGCTTTTGCCCGCGACTTCGTCCGCGTGGAATAGTGACTTCCGGCAGATTTTTGGTTAACCAACAACATATTTATATTTATATTTGAATAAAGATTAATATTATTATGTTGATACAACTTAAACAAATTATTTCGACCAAATTTGGTACCATAAAAACGGTCATTGTGACTAAACCTTAAAAGATAGACATATGCCGTCGCGGACTTTTTTTTAGATCATGTATAGAGGAATAATTCTTTCATACATATTTTTTGTGTATCTTGAACCGTTTTCGCAGCGCACGCAAAGAAAGCCTTCAAAAATGAATAATTTTCCCCGTTTTTTACACATTTACCGCTCTGTCTTTGCTCCTATTGGTCATAGCGTAATGTTATTTAGCCTATAGCCTTCCTCGATAAATGGACTATCCAACAAAAAAAGAATTATTCAAATCGCACCAGTAGTTTCGGAGATTAGCGCGTTCAAACAAACAAACAAACAAACTCTTCAGCTTTATATATTAGTATAGATGTGTTAATGTTAAAAATATTAGAATTAGCGTTAAAAAAGAATATTTGGAGTTTAATTAATATAGCGTTTTCATATTGTAGAAGACTACAGATGAGATATTTCTTAAAGGTTACATGTTTAAATATATTTTTATGTCATTATAGATAGATACGATCTTTTACTCTGGATTCCTCAATAGGGACACATCAGCTGCCTATCGATATTATGTATACTTCCCGACTTATACCTACCAAAAAAAAAATATTTTTCTTTAAGTCATAAGACTATAATTAAACATATCAAAGGTTATTAGTCTACGTTATTATTTTGACTCTTGTAATTTTTTTTCTATTCTCCTAATTTTATAATCTATTTGACTAAATGACCCAATGATGTTATATACAAAAAAGAAGTAGATTTCGTATTAGAGTAACTAAGCGGAGGCGTTCAAATTTGGCCAATTACTGTTATATTATTTAGTTGCATAGCAATTATAGTGAGCGTACGAAGAAGTTATTGCTTGCTCTGATGTTATGTTTTTTGTTAGCGTAACGCTCATTTTTTCTATTTTTCCATTACGTATTTTAAACGTCTCACAGTATGGTGAGGTGTTGAACATCATTGAAATCATCTAATTTTATTTAGATGTCTCTAAATCACATCGTCGGTAGTCGGAGCAAATTGTCACATTATTACGCAAAGTCCTAAGTTTCTTATTATAAAATTCTAAGTAAATGTTGATATTATTGGTGAGTCAACCATATATATTCTTTCTTAATAAATTCATAGTTCAATATTGTTACCATACTATCGCACAATTTAACAGAACTCAGAATAGGCTATTGTAAATTTTGTTTAAATTTAGTTAGTCTGTAACAACACTTACTAAATGAATAGGCCGACTTAGTTATAATATAGAAAATAGATTCTCAAGGTTGGTTTCTGGTCGCATAGAGTCAAATTTATTTTCACTTGATTAATACTGATTCTTTCCGATAAGCCGAACAACGATTTATCGTTTAAACTAATCACTGTTTTTCGCCCATCACTAGTAGCTTTAGTGGCTCCCTCCGAACCGAACACGACAGTTACACCGTTTCACCGTCATTCGATGACAATTGACAAGTGGTGTGCAGAACTGAGTGAAGTTATCAATGGCCGTTTCGTGAACATTACTTCGTTTTCTATATTTTAAAGTGGCATTCTCATTCGTACTTATGCATATTTCTGTTGTTAATGTAAAACAGTCTTCGTGCTCTTAATGGCTGTTAGGTTTATTTTGCAAAACTTTTAAATTTTAGTGACTGGAATATTGTGTAGGTGTGAACTGTGAGTGTAAAATATTGAAAACATTTTTTTGGATTTGGAATAAATTTGTTGGTAAGTAAACTTTATTTTTGTACTATATATTATCATTATACGCTTTTTCGCGTTAGTTATTAACAACTTAGTTACATTAAACAAAAATGTCGCTGTCAACCTATTTTCAATATATGGAAAGATTTAGTGTATTTTCAATTACATTTTATGATTGTAAATGTATATTTTACTTAGAATTAAAATAGCTGGAACTGTAAATTACCTAATGTGCCTAGTTAAATCTCTCATCATTTGAAAAATATCTTTAACCATTTAGTACATTTTGTTTTTCACAGAATTGGCTTAAGTTGCTGTTTTTTTTTATTTTTAATTTTATTCATCTCTTTTTATATCCCAACTAATATTATAAATGCGAAAGTGTGTTTGTTTGTTTGTTTGTTTATTTGTTTGTTTGTTTGTTTGTTGTTACCTCTTCACGCTTAAACTACTGGACCGATTTCAAAAAATCTTTCACCTTTGGAAAGCTACATTCTCCCCGAGTAACATAGCTACTTTTTATCCCGGAAAAATCGACAGATCCCACGGGATGCGCAATAAAGGCTTCGCTCAAAAACTACTGCACAGATTTTTATGCGGTTTCACAATAGATAGAGTGATTCTTGAGGAGTTTTGCGGCATTTTTTATCTCGGAAAAACGGATAGTCCCACGGGAAGCGCGATAAAATCTTCGCACCATAAACCGACTTCCGCGTATATGTAGCCGTGGGAAAAGCTATGACCCTTAACCCTCTATACACCCAATCCCGAAATCCACGCGGGCGAAGCCGCGGGCAGAAAGCTAGTTATATTATAATGTTATTGAAATTGTCATTTTTGTCAGATGGATAAAATTGTGAAATAAGTAAACTACAAACCACTAGATATGTTACCTAATTTAACTCAGGTGCTATAAGTTTATTATAATATTTACAAATGCAAAGATATATTTATTTTGTTATTGTTAAGGTAAAACAGTTTCCCAAGTATTTGCTTATTGTTGAATAACTGTGTATTAGAACAGTCAAAACATATATAAAAATGATGAAGAATGTATATTAACTTTATGGTAGTCTTGCTACATTAGTATTTGTTCTTAATGACAAGCAAATAATATAAGTGACAAATATTGAAATATTATAAGACTTCCAGTGTATGAATGAATAAGAATGAAATAGATTCTTATTCAGTATAAAATGTTTTATCATCTTATTAGATTAAACACTTTAAATCTGTTATGATTTAAATTTACAGAAACTAGCTGAACGAAGATCTTATTATAGTGCTATTCCCATTACTCCTACCTTAACCACATATAAATTGATACTAAAAACAACTACAATTAAATGTGACTATCAATACCAAACTTATTTACTTAATTTGATAGAAAAGTAAATCAAAAATTACGTTCTTTGTTTTCATTTTGTATAAAGCTATTTTAAATCAGTGCATAGACAATATTATAATCTATGTAATTATCTAGTACATATATATAATGACACAATTAAAAATAAATACTTGTGCACATATATTGTCAAGTATGTCCTCTAGAAATCAGTAAAAACTAGATGTAAATAAAATCCATAAAATAATTTTTTTGTCAATGTTTCTATACTTTTTCCATTTATGAGCATTATCAATTTGTTGTATCAATAACTGGAAAATAATTGACATAATATGATAATATATATTATTTTTTACAGTAAAATCTTTTTAACTTTGTTACAAATAGCTTGTGTAAATTTGCATAATTTGAATATCGCAGTGAAAATATCCCTTGGTCATTCTATTTATTAAACTACTTGATATGAAATATGAATGTTCTAGTAATCAGAAAATAATCTGTTAAATTATCATCGAATTTTAATAAAATTTCTAATAAATTTTATTGTACAAAAACAAAGCAGCATACTTGTGGTATAGGCTGTTATATTTTGAGAAAAAGTTTTATTTTATCTGGGGAATTTATTATGATCCTCTCAGTCTGTCTAGGAAGGTTAATGTTGGTGGCACATCTACCTTAGCCTCTGTAATCTAGTGGTTGAGATTACAGGATGTTGATAGTGAGTAGAAGATTTTTTGAACAGTGTTACTGAATTAGTTGCCATTACAACAATATAATGAACATTGTTTTGTTATGACTTTTGAGATTATGGTTTTATTCTCAGTGATTCGTAAAAAGTAACCACAAAACACTGGTCATGCTAAGCCCTGTAATTTTTTAAAAGGGTATTAGCTTTTTCATTCATCTATGATTTAACATTATTTGTAAGAAATATTTTCCTTAGGTAATTCTATATATCACTTTCCTTCGTTCCTTTCTTGGTCTCAAAATATCTCCATACAAAATTTCTCCAAAATTCTTTTATCTATCATGAATGAGAAATAATCTCCATCCAAACATCCTCACAAATTTTATCATTTATTATATTGATAATATGTGTTAAGCCTAATCATAACTAACATCTGATATTATATAGTCTACTTTTGAAATTGTAATATCTTGATGTTAGAATGTCAAAAATTTCACCAAGTGTTATGGATTTTTAATTATCAGTAGTAATATTTAGTAGGAGATTCAGTACAAGTATAATCGTTTATTAAATATTTATGTATTTGAATATTATATGCATAATTTTATATTGTTTTATCATATTAAATATTGTTTACTATTTGTATATGTACTTAATTAATGCTTCTAATCAGCATAATTAATTTATTGTATTGTCCTTATAGTAGGGCTCACCTCTCACTCATTTAAAGGTAGATAAGAGGCCAATAGGGCCTCTTTACACAAATATACACAAAGTAATAGTTTTAATTTGAATAAATATTACATAATTTTTTTATTTAGAGACGGAAAAAATAACCAGCAATTCACTTGAGTTATCTAATAGAATTGAAATAAAGAGAAATAGAAATCAAGAAAACTCTTTAAACTGAAGTCTTGACCAAGTCATTTAAAGAGATGTGTTATGTCCTGATTGCCGTATCTTGGATCGGCGGCAAGAAGTAATTTCACTATAAACTCATCATGGATGCCAACATAGACATATTACAAGCCAACACTGAGCGAAGGATTAGTTTCTCATAACTGTTTAAACTGGTCCAACCTACAGTTGTTAAAGATCCTTCCAGCCTTTGTGGGCTCGAATTATCAACACTGCTCATTTCGCTCACCATGGGTGTTGCTATAAACCCTGCTCGGTGTGCCACGTCTCGAATAAGTTTGCAATCATCGCAGGGAATTCTATTAATGTGATAGTATCTCTGTTTTTCTGCAACATGTGAAAACTGCTAATTTACTAATAATGAATATTTCTTACACTTACACCAATTAGCCTAGTTCTAAGTAAGCTCTTGCTGGCTTGTGTTATGGGATCTAGGGAAACACATATTAGCAACCATAACTAAGGTAGAAATGCTCGCATTCATCACACAAAAACCTGAGGGCGGGACTGGAAACCCGGAACCTCAGAGATTGACCTTGAAACCGGTGTACAAGCCACTCGACTACGGAGGTCGGTTGTCGACTTTAATGTTAATGTGTATGGGCATGATTTGAGAGCAGGAGAACAGAAATTAACCTGTAGTGGTTACCAGCTGCGCACAATGCTGCGCCCCCCGTACCGCGAACACCAAAACTCGATGTCGTATTTTATCAAAATACAATGTTTGAATTTCAAGATGGCGACTATATCACACGATTACCGCTTTATCTTATCGTGGGGTGAACGATAGGTGTGGCAAAGGAAGGTTACCATATAAATTTTCATCCCCTAGTTCAACCCGTTACTCCTTTTTCAGGCTCTGGGCTATCTGTGTACCAATTTTATTAAATCAGTTTTATCATCATCCGTTTTAGTGTGTGTGTGAAAAGATGGCAAATAAAAGGTGCATCGCGAGACAAAATTGCTTAATAAAATATTTCATTATAACGACAATAAAAACGAACTCGGACGGAATACTAGTGATTGATAAGAAAACAAACATTGATGGGAACATTTGGCGTGAGACATTATTAGTTTTATAAAATGATTACTGTATTGACAATTTTTAAGAATTCCTGTTATCTGAAATGATTGTTTACCGTTGTGATATGAAATATACAGTCGAAAACCAGTTGGCTTGCAATTTTACAGCGGAAATAGTCGTCCGACCGTCAACTGGTCTGTAATAGCGGCGTTGTCCAAGGATAGATGGGCCACTTAACTGTTTGGTTGGACAACATGGTCCGTAACTCGTGAATAAGATCGCAATCTTAACGTCTAATTTCACCGATATAGTCTTAGACTAGCGTAACACCTATATTTTTCCTTGTACTTTCTGTATGATCTGTTTCATAATTTTTATTATTTATTGTTTTGTGTAATATGCCGAGGTACCGGGACATGTAACATGTGACCGGCACTTGTAACATTAAGATTTATGTATGTACATCCAAAGCGGGACAGTTTTTAAACGTCTCATAGTATGGATATATTAAAACATCTATTATATATAATACTAGCGACCCGCCCCGGCTTCGCACGGGTGCAGTGAAAAAATGGTTATGGTGGGTTATCCCTAAGAGATAGACATATACCATCGCGGACTTTTTTGTGGATTTTTGTAAGTTGTACAATACTGTAGTACATTATTTTGGTCTATCTCGTAGGGTTCAGCCAGCGTTTGCAATATAAGCGCAAAAAAACGTGCTTATTTACGACATCACATTAGAAACCTTTAAATTTAGCAGTGTTTCTCTACTATATTATGCATTTATTATACATACAAACCTTCCTTAAGAATCACTCTATCTATTAAAAAAACCGCGTCAAAATCCGTTGCGTAGTTTTAAAGATCTAAGCATACATACGGACATACAGTGAAAGCGACTTTGTTTTATACTATGTATTGATTAAGGCAGTATGTGATAGCATTTCATTTGCCTTTTATTTTTGACAAATGTTCCATGCTTTAAATGTCATAATTGCAGCAAAACAGCTGTTAATGATGTGGAGAAACTTATTAATATTTAATATTAAATAAAAACGCGATATGTTTCTCTGAGTATAATTTTCCTAACAATTGACACTGACATAAAAAAGTCAAAAAACATAAAAAAAAGAAACATTTAAATTATAAAAAAGAGACCAAAAAGGGTCTGTGGCATTGCTGGTCGCCAACATGGCCCCCGACGGTGTGAAGCACCCGAACTATTGGCCGGTGACCAGTAGTGCCACCTTTCGTGTGTGCCTACGCAGCACTCCCCCTTTCGTAGCAATATCAACAACCCGCACTATTCCGTCTTTGCCGGGATGTAGCGAAACTACTCGTCCCCGAGGCCAGCAGTTCCGTGGAAGAGTTCCGTCAGCAATGAAAACTAAGTCACCCACTTGGAACTGTCTTGATTTGGATATCTCTTTGCGTGGCACAAGCGTAGGCAGGTATTCTTTTGTAAAGCGCTGCCATAAATGGTCTGCAAGTCGCTGAGCTCTCCTCCAGTCAGCTCGTCTATGAAGGTCGGAATCGTCAAAGGTTTTTGTTTGAAGGTCGTTACTTGTATTCCCGATTAAAAAGGAGAATGGTGTGATTGCGCAATCTGAATTGACATCAACACCAACGTGTGTAAGTGGTCTAGAGTTTATTATGGCTTCTGCTTCGTGGAGTATGGTGCTAAGGATCTCTTCCCTAGGCGAATGGTCTTTGAGTGTTACTGATAGCGTATTCTTAACAGATCTGACGAGACGCTCCCAGCATCCTCCCATGAACGGTGCGGAAGGGGGAATAAATTTCCAATCTATTCGCTTAGAAGTGCAAAATTCGTACAACTCTGGCAAAAACTTGGCTGCTCCAACAAACGAGGTCCCGTTGTCCGAGTATATACAGGAAGGACACCCTCTTCTTGCAATGAAACGTCGTATGGCCATTATTGCAGAACTGGCAGATAAGTTTTCGACGATTTCTAAATGAACAGCTCTGACCGTCATGCATGTAAAAAGGGCTATCCACCTTTTTGCTGTGCGTCGACAAATGGTAACGTTTAAAGGGCCAAAGTAGTCCAGTCCCACAAATGTGAATGGGCGATGATCACGTGCTACTCTGACGTCAGGCAGATCTCCAAGAGGCGGGCAGATAGGTCTTGCTCTACGAATCCGACAGATCAGGCATCTCTGGGATACTCCTCTCACAGCAGGTCTCAGGCTAGTAATGTAAAACTTCTGACGAATTTCATTGACCACTAACTCATTATTGCCATGCGCAAATCGTTGATGGAAGAATTGAATCAGCAATTTCGTGATATAATGTTTGCCATCAAGGACGATCGGGTGGGGATCTATATCATGAGTACAGGCGGTCCGTCCAGAAAGACGAAGCAGTTGGTCTTCTCCAATTTGTAGTGCGATATTCTTCAGCCTACTTTTATCAGAAACGGGGCGTGCTGCATAAATACGTATCATCTCGTCAGAAAATGAATCTCTTTGTACTTTTAGAAATAGATTTGTTTCTGCACGGTGCAGATCGTCTAACGTAAGAACGGTAAGGTTACGACTATCTGTGAAACAATTACGAGGCAACGACGAATTTTGTTGTAAAAGAGACCGAAAGACTTTCGCGCACTGGACTACACGAGCAGTAGAATGAAGAAGACGATTCCACTGGCTAAAACGCTGTGGATCCGCAACTACCGGTGAAGGTAGTACATGCGATGTATGAGACGTGATAAGTCCCACCGACTCTGAACAACGTTTTAGTTCTTCAGGTATCAGTGGGACGCTGCACGTAGGTTCACTGGGCCATTCAGACGGTGGTGATAAAAGGAACGATGGGCCAGTGAACCATCGTGAGAAGGTTGATAAATCCGTATCTCGAGTAGCATCGTCCGCTACGTTAAGAGCTGTAGGGACGTATTTCCAGTTTTTGACGTCAGTTGTTTCGCTTATTTCCCCTATCCGAAACGACACAAAGGCTTTAAACGAGCAGGAGTCACTACGAAGCCACTTCAAAACTGTTAGTGAGTCTGACCAATAAAAGATTTGATTTGGCTTACGTCGGTGTACATCCACGATATACACACCAAATCTGGCTGCAATTAATGCCGCTTGCAATTCCAGTCTAGGAATGGATACAGGTTTCAAAGGAGCAAGACGGGCTTTACTTCCTATGAGAGCTACCTTCACATTTCCGTCGGCAAGGACGAAACGCCAGTATGCTACGCATGCGTACGTTTTTTCACTCGCGTCGGCGAAAACGTGAAGTTGCACATTCTTAATATTGGCTACATGTGTCAAATAACATCGCGGAATCGAAATGTCAACGAGTCCTTGGATTTCATGGAACCATGTATTCCAATTTTCGGTCAAAGTATCGGGCAGGCTTTCATCCCAATCGATCCCTAGCCTCCATAACCGTTGAAATAATATACGACCCTTCATAATAACTGGGGCTAAGAAGCCAAGAGGATCGAAGAAGGACATTAACATTGATAAAACATTACGTTTGGTTAAGTTTACTGGAATTTGTTTTTGATTTCTTACGAAATAGAGTTTGTCCTCAGTCACCTTCCACGTCAGACCAAGTACGCGAATTTGGGAAGGTGAGGTTGGACCTAAGCCTATTTCGGTAACATCATTGGCATGCCGATCAGTAGGAATCATACTCAACGCTTCTTTATGGTTCGACGCCCACGAGCGCATCTCAAAACCGCCTGCCTGATGAATGTACAAGACATCTGAAGCACGCTTTGCAGCCTCATCTACGGAATCAAAGCTCCCGAGAAAATCATCCATATAGTGATCTTCGATGATAGATTTAGCTGCATCAGGGAACTGAGACGAGAAACGATTTGCGTTGTGATTTTTCACCCATAACGCTGTACATGGACTTGATGCAGCTCCAAATATCATCGAAGACATGCGAAACTCTTGAATAGGTAAGTGAGGGTTGTCTCTCCATAAGAAACGTTGAGCATCCCTGTCTTCAAGTCTAATTTTAATCTGTGGGAACATTTCCCGGATGTCACCTGATACTGCTACGGGTCCTTCCCTAAATCGCATTGTTATGGCAAGTAAAGATTGCAAGAGGTCAGGACCTGTGAGTAGTAAAGAATTAAGGCTAACCCCAGAACACTTCGCTGCTGCGTCATGAACCACGCGTACCTTTTTTTTATGTGGATGGGTGACACCAAAGTGAGGAAGGTACCAGATGATTTGGCTTGGTTCTAATGATTCCGTACACAGTTCAGCATAGCCCTTATTAATCATATCGTGTATGTTTTGTCGATAGGTATTAGCGTACACTGGATCTTTTGCCATTTTTCGTTCGAGGCTAATAAAGCGAGATAAGGCTAGTTCGCGACTTGATGGTACAAATGAAATATGGTCACGCCAAAGTAAACCGGTCTCATAATTTCCAGAGTCTAAGAGCTTTGTTGTATTTTCCAGTATTTGTAGGGCACGCCTATCACTATCAGAACGATGATCTATTTTGGCAATACCAATGGAATCAAGTTTGTAGTAATTTTTTATAAGAGATTCTAATGATTGTTCATTATTTTGGTCGACGGCAGTAACATTATTAACGAAGTGACAATTTTGTGTATTAGGAATATAGCCGAATAAAACCCAGCCCAACGCAGTCAACGCTGCAGCCGGCTGATTGCGCGTGCCTCGACGAATAGATTTCGGTATAAGAAGATGCCAGTTATCAGAGCCTATCAGAAGCGTTGGCTTAGCTTGATCATAATGTAAAACTTCTGCTAAGTCAGTTAAATAAGCGTACTGACTGATATGATCAAGTTGAGCCGACTGACTTTGTATACCTAAATTAGAAATTGAACGCGCCCGCATATTAAAACTTTCGAGACTGTGACGACCCTTTACAGTAATGTCTACATAATTTACTTCAGAATAGGTTTTTAGACCACTAATGCAATTAATCTGTAATAATGATGTCGGGCCCTTAGCTCCTACTAAGTCAGCAATGGATTGGTCCAAAAGCGTGACAGAGCTCCCATCGTCAAGTAAAGCGAATGTGTCTACACTACCGGTGGGTCCAGAAATCGTTACGCCTACAAACTTCAAGAGTGATCTCTGATTAGCAGCCAAGAAGCTATGACCGACGGTGGCTTCTTGTTTTTCGACCGAAGTACAAATTTTATTAGAAGTCGACGATAAACTTACTGAAGGAATTTCCGTGGTCGACAGTACTTTATTGACATTAGATGTTTGTGGCATTGACTGTACGTTACTATGCGCTATGGTCATTACCATGTCCCGATGTAATAAAGAATTATGTCTACGACTGTACATGCAGCCCTCGATTTCGCATCTTTTTTTACAACTAAGGTACTGGTGTGAACCTTTTTTAAGACATCTACGACATACCTTATTGTCGATGGCCCACTGCCATCGATCATCTATATTAAGCGACAAAAATTCTTTGCAATGGAGTATATTATGATTTTGGGCTTTACAATACGTACATGGATGTGAATTATTACTCTTTGATTCATTAGAAGAAATCGCATAGACTTTGTCTCTGGCATTGACGTTATGTTTGATGACGGGATGACTTTTGACAATTTGAGATGTATCCATAGAAATAAATCCAAATTTAACGTGTAAATATGCTTCGTGTTCCAAAAAATCTGCTAATATTTGTAACTTGAATTTGCCAGTAGATGTATTTCTCGATGCAAAATCTAACCAACGAGAACGTAGCAAAGGAGTCAGCTTACCGATTATCGTATTAACTAGTTCCGGTGCGGCGAGATATTCGGGTTGATTCAGCAAATGAATGACTTCTACACAGTTCCGAATGCGGCAGGCCATGACATTCAGGTCACGAGACTGCTCATACATACCAAGTCTTGGGAGAGACTTAACTAACGCGAGCTGTTGGAGCACTATGAACTCAGGTTGAGCAAACCTCATTTCCAAAGCCATCATTATGTGATCCGGATCTGCCGAAGAAACAAGCAGCATCGACACAGCCTCTTTTGCTGCACCGTGAAGTGCCGTGGAGAGCCGGATAATATTGTCGCTCGGAGAAAAGCTGTCTTTCGATTGTTCAAAAGCTCTCTTGAAATGTAGCCAATCCAGTGCGCGACCATCAAATTTAGGAATATCACATACCTTAATTTTGTTCTTGCCCAGATCTGCTATGGTTCTTGCCAATAATAAAATATTGTCTTGTGTACCTGTCGTTTCATTATTAGTTTTATTTTTGTTTGCAACATAATTACTATTATAGTTGTGAGTACCTAAACCAGAGTGAAAATATGAGTGTTTGTTTGTTGTTTGCGCAGTGTTCGAAGCGTCCTTTCGATGTAGCTCCGGAACTAGAAAGGTCTCATTTGACAATACATTATGCGCTGGATCTGATGGTAAGGTACGTGAAATTAAAACTGGAGGCTCCGGTGCACTAGCCAAAGCCTCGTTTTCATGAGTTTCCCTGAAAGCACAGTGAATTGGATTAGATTGTTCAGCTACTACAGATTTGTTCTGCGAGTCATCTAACCAGTCTTCAATATAATTAGTTTTCGAGCTTTGTGCAGAACTGCAAGCAATGGCTGCAAGCTCCGTTTGCAGCTCAAGCTCGGCTATAGCTTTCTGACGTTCGGCTATGGCCTTTTCACGTTCAGTTTCAATACTAGCAAGTCGTTTTGCGTATTCTAATTTAGCAGTGAGCTCTTTAAATGTTACTGTGTTCGCTGATTTTACACTTGACCTAGATTGTGTTTTACGAATCGTATTAGAAATGACTGAGGTAGAGCTACGAGAAACGATTGGTGCAGGGGCACTTGCAACAGATTTCATAGAAGGCTCAAAAAAGGGAATAACGTTACCTGCAGCATGTTGCTCCCGGGACGATGCTGGCGCTAGGGCGCCGGAGGCGGAGGCATTGTCCGTATTGAGAGAACCATCTCTCGGCACGTCATTTGAAACCAACTTTGAAATATCCGATTTACATTTCTTAGATGTAGCTCTTGTCAACATAGGCATGGTTACTTATTTTCAATACTTCTGACACCAAAAATGTTAATGATGTGGAGAAACTTATTAATATTTAATATTAAATAAAAACGCGATATGTTTCTCTGAGTATAATTTTCCTAACAATTGACACTGACATAAAAAAGTCAAAAAACATAAAAAAAAGAAACATTTAAATTATAAAAAAGAGACCAAAAAGGGTCTGTGGCATTGCTGGTCGCCAACAACAGCCGATCTCTACTTGAGATTTGCATTATATTGATTTTGATACAAACTCTCAGCAACGCGTCAAGCTTTTTGTACAATGAAAACCACCGTTGTTACAAGTGACTTAAGGTAGTTTCAAGGTCAACATGTAATGTCTGACGTGTTGCTGTGTGTACATAGAAAATTATGAACACGTCAAAGTCGTGGTAGTTACGTCATTTGCAACTCTAGAACAGCTGTACTGCTCTAAGTAATCACCTATTTGTTGGTTTCGCCTCCGTTAACGATAGCGAAATTCCAAAATTATCAAAATGACGAAGAAAACTGTTTTTATAATGTTTTAGAATTCTATCATTTTACGCAGTTGACAACTCCCGTCTATCACCCGTGTGTAAAGATGGCGGAATCGCGGCAGTCTCGATACGGCGGAATTTCAAAAATTTATTTTCTTCTTTTTCGAATATTTGTAAGTTTTCTGCTAACCTTAATGTTATATATAGTCCAAAATATATATGATATATATAGTTCAAAATATAATCTAAACTCATAAAGACAGAAACATGATTAATAATAATTTATCCAATTGAAAGAAATTCAAAGATATAATTAAATATAATCAAATTATAGTTAAATGTGAACTATAAATATGGAAATTCAAATACAGTTTATGGAATGTTTAGTTGTGTAATAATAAGACATAATAATTATGGATTATGGTGAATTGTTGAACCATATATTTACACGTACAACTAATTAGAATTACATAACGCACTAATAATACAATAGTGTATCAACTCAAAACGTCGTACTTGACATAATACTATAAACACACGCAAAATTTGATTCCTCACGCGTGATCAAGACCGTCGTTCCATTAGTGCAAAAACAGAATAAGGATAAATTAAAAAACTTATGTGACAGTTATTCAATTTGCAACTATTACATGAAGTGAGTAATAAGTTTTTTGTTGATTCTGAAAAATGTTCGATTTTGAGTTGATACACTATTGTATTATTCGTTCGATATATACTCCATAGTCGAGTGGATAGTACCCGGTGTAGGTTTCAAGGTGTCGCCATCTCTGAGGTCCTGGGTTCGAACCCGGTGGGCGCAGATGTTTGTGTGATGTATGCGAGCATTTGCACCCTACATAGCCATGGTTGTTGATATATATTAATTTGATTTGATTTAAATATTAAAAAACAGCTGTAAATAATAAAATGACGTGCAATTTTATTCCTATAATATATTGTTGTATATGTACAAACTGCAATTAAAAATAATATTGTAATTAATTCAAAACAAGAGTCGTAAAGAAGAATCAACAAAATCGCTGATCCGCGACATAGTTCTTGTGACTAATGGCCGCATTATTCAATTTTTCCATTCTCAATTAATTGTCAAAACTATTTTTTATAAATAAATATTAAAATCACGCCTCATTTAATATTTTATTGCATTGTTCATCTGCAATATGTCATGTATAATGTCACTGAAACTATTAAATATTCAGTTATTTGATTTAGCGGTCCGAGATGTCATATTTTGTATTGTGATATAAAGTTTATGACCATCATTCGTTTTGACAGTTGATAAAAACCATAACGATTGATGTCAACATTACTATTGTACTATTATCAACATGATAAGCACTCAATAAAGCAATCGCCGGCGATAAGTTTTCCAGGAAACCTTGTCTTTACAGTGCAACCGCGTCAGTAGCATAGTTGTGAACGAGCGTGGAACGATCTTATCCCATTAAAAATACAAGTAGGCGAATGTAAACAAAACGGATCGGGCGCTGAGGTCACGGCGTGGAGCAGCAACACGTTGAAACTACGCGAAACGCGTCCATTCCGGTTTGCTGCCACATCATGTGACCAGCGCCTTACCTTGTGATTTGTCCGAGGTTTTGGTTATATATTTCTTATTTCCACTGAGTAGTACACTGTTTCGTCAAGCGTGCCGATTATTAGTAGCACATATAGTTAATTTTCTGAGCATGTTAAAATTGCTTATGTGCTCATATACAGGGTCAGGTCAACAAGTTTTCTTCCACTCCATTGTTTCTGATTAGTGATTTTGTCAATGTGCTCTAAAAGACAATTCGAATCACTGTAATCGTGTTGACAGCATTCATTTTGACTATTTCTGACGTATGTATATTGTGTTTTCGGGGACCATGGCGATGCAGATCGCTGTAAGCGTTCTATCGAAAGATTGTTATTTCTAATGTTATTTGATTTGATTTGATATATATATTTGATTGATATCGTGACAAGAATAGAGAAAGGGATGCTTGGGTGGTTTGGGCATGTGGAACGGATGGATGAAAGTAGACCGACCAAAATGATTTATGAAGCTGGAGTGAGTGGAGATACGGGACGAGGAAGACCTAGGCGAACATATTTCGAACAAATCGAAAGTGTCCTCAAAAAAGGCCAGGTCAGAAGTACCCGCAATCGTCGAGCATGTATGAGGAATGTTATGAAAGTAGATGAAGCGAAAGAGATATGTAAAGACCGTAGCAAGTGGAAAGACGTAATCTCTGCCTACCCCCATGGGAAAAAGGCGTGAGTGTATGTATGTATGTATGACTAAAATACTACGAAGTAGAGCTTTCCTTTATTCCACATGATGTGGAATGAGTAAAAATGATTCACGATAATACATTTCGCGTGACAATGAAAGCGAGAAAACTATCGTTCCGAATAACCAACTGTCATTTGTTAATTTTAGCGCGATTCGGAACAGCTGTGAGCGCTCCGAGTGCTATGATTGCTGTAAGCTCATTCGAAACGTGCCCTCTATCAAAAATTATCTCTTCGTCTGCTTATCTCTTTAAGTAATCCATACATACATTTCTTAAGGTCCTCTTGTGGTCTGCCAATTTGCTTCTAATGCCCAAACTGTCACTTGTCGAGACACATAGTGTAGAATAATTTTTAATCCTAAAATAACAATAATTGTAACTACATTACACTATCATAATTATTTTCTTTTCTTATTTTTTTTTTAATTAATTTGCCTTGGTATAATTTGTTTATTTTTTATGTTTAGTGAATCTGAACTACACATAACTTACTCGGTCTAATATAGAGTTATTCGTCCATTTGTCGCTCGTATACTTGTGTAAATGTAAGACTTACATAGTTTTCTCATGGATGTTGTCAGTACTGGCTCAAATTCGAATGGCTTTACTTTCTTAGTTCTGATTTTTTTTTGTTTGTAATGAATAGGCTCTGAAACTACTGTACTGATTTCAAAAATTCTTTCACCTTTGGAAAGCTACATTATCCCCGAGTAACATAGGCTATATTATATTTAAAAAAAAAATTAGGGATCCTTACTAAAACTCCAATAATGTAACCCAAGGTGTAAAAAAATGACCTGAAAAATTCCTGACGTCGCGTGCGCTGCGAAAACTATTGATGATAGAACAAAATCATTTACTACGACTTTGCAGAACTCATCATTATCTACAAAAAGTGTCGCGACAGCATAAGTCTAAATATTATAGTTATGTCACAGTATGCGGTTTTTTATTCTAAAAATTTAATTTATATGCCGCCGCTTGAAAAGGCTCTTTATTTGTACCTTGGTATTAATCCTTATCAAAATAAATAAATTACTTTATATTCAAGACGGCTTCAATACCTTTTTATAACTTCATCATTTTCCTTTTATTTTTAACCCGACACAAAAAAGAAGGGTGTATGTGTATGTACCCGTGCGAAACCGGGGCGGGCCGCTAGTCTGTTATAAATCTCCAATGCATGAAACGTGTCAGTAGGCACTTGCAGCAGTCATGCCTTCTTATCGGCGGTTCCACCTGGTACCGTGCACATTAATTTAATACGTACTCAAACCGTGATATATTTCCATGTTTTCATTGCATTGATCAACGTTGCACACAAAGTTTCTCAAGGAACCGAATTATTTTGAATTGATTTCGTCGCACATTGCCAACAATAGTTTTATGTCGATATTATCGACCTTATCTGTAATCATAAGTACAGTGGGTACTTACCAGCTGTTTGTTATCAATGACCGTATCAGCCATCAACATCGGCCATCTTGAATTTCATTATCCATTCAAAGCGTAGACAGAAACCACCTTATCCCTTGATCTCTTGTAGAACTAGCTTTGCCAGAAGACAGATTGCTTCAGCAAGTTGCAGAATTTATAATAGGATCAATAATTTTTTAAGTATATATAGGCATAATAGATATAATTTGAACAACAAGCTAACACCGTGGCTGCAAACACGGTCGTATAGTGAAACCGAAGAAATTTTATTGTGACACACACACACACTCACTCATACACACACACACACAGACACATACACATACACACACACACACCTATCACTTGTGAACATTTGCTGCATATCTCATGTTTTCCTATTTTAATAATTTAATGTTTAATCCTTTAATTTTAATTTTTTTTGTTCATGTTTTATTGTTCTCTTCATTTTTTATATAATAATTTTGTATCATGTATTACTATCTCACCGTAAGGCTTAAAAATGTTGCTACTTTTACCGAATCACTGACTTTCGTACCACAGGCTTGACCTAGCACGAAAGTCAGAGGCCGAACCAATTTTTAAGAAATACTGTAAGCCTTGAATAATATCGTTTAATGTATAGAATAACTTTAATGTGTATTTTGGGCTTGAATAAATCATTATTATTATTATTATTAATTAATTATTATTTTTTGCCTTCATATAGTAATTGTGGCAATTACAGCCCATCTTCACTTTGTCAGACAGACAGCCAACGAATAAATTCTAGGTGTATTTCGTTTGATGTCAACTGAATCGGTATCTGGATTCTTCGACGACAAAGAAAGTGCTACATCTGCTCACATTCTACCCACTGAGTCCGCTGCTTCATATAGTGTTCAAATACCATCAGTGCAATTATTCTTGTGATAAACGAGTATATAGAAACTCAATTATGCTGACTGTGTGTCAAAAGTCTACCCTCATGTTTGCTTGTAACCGTTGTAATGAATAAAACTTGGTACTCATCGGAGGGAGTCTACCAGGATTGTCCTTTTAAGTACCTTCGTCTGCTTCGTGGCAAAATATAGTGTAGTTTTGGTAGAGGTTGCGGATTTACTGCGAATCTCACAGAAACCATGTGTACTATAGACAACTGTACCACTTACTATTAAGCGGAAAGGCTGCTTGTTTGTCAGCATATCATATAGAAAAAAAGAAACCCCTATACGGGTTTCAGATTCTGTTTAGTATTGAGAGTGCCTTCCAATCCTAGGCCCCGCAATTACGGATCAAGAGTTCTCTTTTCATAAAATATGAACACTATAGCTAGGATGTTAGATGCAATTCAGTGGCGTAACGTACACCCCCGCTGCCCCCGCGGCGCGGGGGGGCCCGGGTCCTTAGAGGGCCCGGGCTAGGGCCCGGATAATATGTAGGCTAATATAGGTTTTCTGAAAAAATAAAATTACCCGGTCTAGGGGGCCCGGGTTAGGGCCCGGAATGATAATTAAATATTGCATACTTTTTAAAGAAAAATGAAATAATCATGGAAGTAACTTTTGATAAAAAAGCAGAAGTTTTATTGTGGAAAATGACAGGTTTGGTTTTGTATTCTTTTTTTGACGCTACCAGTTACTGTAGCAAGTGCAGAGCGGTCTTTTACCAAATTAAAAATAATAAAAAGTTACTTGAGGAGTAGTATGACACAAGACCGTCTTTCTAATCTTGCTCTGCTAAAACATAATTCTTGACTTGCATTGTAGAATTCAATCGAGAACAAGTTTTATTTTTTCGACTAAGCTATGTAATTCACTCATGAAAGATGTACGTTCACATTAGAGTTTAATGCTTGGGATTAAGGGAGAAGGGGGCTGGAGAAAGGTGGTACGATTTTAGAAGAGGGGCCCGGAATTTATTTTGCGGGGGGGCCCGGTTTGGAAACGTTACGCCACTGATGAAATTACTATAAAAGGGGCATTGTAAAAGACTCTTTTTAACTGAAATGTTAGACAACCCATCTCCACTATCTGATGACGATTCTGTACGTTAACGGTACACAAGCAGCTCCATTTTGTGTCAAGTCGTTATATTCGCCTATGCGACTCCCGTGAGAGACAACAAAATCCCCACAGGACCACATTGTACGTAATCAACTTGTGACGGAGTATGTAAAGTCGCGGTACGCTGCAAGATCACTACCGTATCTTATCCTTGGATTGCAGAACTGACTGCTCTGACTCGAGCCGAGAGGCTGTGGTTTTCTAAAACTGACAGAACATATTTTGATTATTTATTTTTTCCCACGGGGTATGGTAGTGAATCCTTTTAAGGGGTGTGCTACTATTGTAGTCGTCTTAATAACCCCTTGGTGCCGGATGACATGACCGACCGGATACCACCCGCGCCCGGTCTACGGCGGGTGGTTATGTTGGACTCTAACAAAACACTACCTACAGCCTTTCGTCGGGCAGAAGGCCTGGGACCTTATCGATTTTGAACTAAAACGCCCGCCCTCCAGAGCTTGCATTATTTTTTATTAAATGTGTTAGGTACTGACGAATTTGATGGCCATTCTTAGAAGTTGTGTTACCAGTAAGTACACTGAAATTGCTGTGATGAGTTTTCATAAATCACCAAAGTAGTAGGAAACTTCTTGTTCGTGAGCGCTCGTATTGCGATGAAGTCGTCGCTGATGACGCCCCGCGCAGACATTGTTCGTGACACTTGTGCAAACTGCACCAGCAGCCATTGTGACGCGTGATCTGCCCGTTTATTGTTATGATGTCGATTGGAAGAAATCCGCCATCTTGCCGTCTAACCTAGGCACTAGGTAATGTTAGAGGACGTATTTGATGTAAAACTGGACTTTGTGTAGCCATACCCTGTGACAACATTTTATTACAGCTATGAAGGTTTGCCATTTTTTAAGCATATTATCGCGGTGTTGTCTTAAAACGTCCTACTAGGTATGTAAATATAACCCCAGAATTAGCAGAATTTGCAGCATTAACATTTGCAGGATTAGCATTTGCAGTACAATGCTCCTAACTTTGGTTACCGACCCTTCGTTAGCAGTATAATGTTTGTAACTGTGGTTATAGACCCTTCGTTAGCAGTATGATGTTCACGTGCAATGTTATTAACTTTGATGACATTACAATGTCGTGACTGTGATGACAATGCGATGTCGATAACTTTAATGACAGTTATAAAATATGATTCTTTGCTATTGGTTTTGTAGCTACCTCTGGTTGTGTACTCGGCATCGTTGGCAGTAAATTGATACTTCAGATATAAAATAAACCTGTCGTCGCAATATATCAGTGCTGCCTGCGGGAGCGCGTGCTGTGCACTAAACCTCGTTTGCGGAAATTGATAGTCGAACCTTACAAGCAAGACCTTGCTATTGTGCAAGCGGCCACGGTCAAAGCCTCTCGGTGTCGACGCTCTTAGTTGGGCAGACAATGTCTATCTGAAAATCCGTTTGTAATATTTTTTTTATTTTGTGTCAAGTATTTTTCGGTATATTTATTTATTTATTTATGAACTAGGATACACCATCGACAATATCAGTACAATTTACCAAAATAAAAAATATATATAAAACAAGGATAACCGATATGTCTTTACAGGTATACACAACACTTATTGACAGGAAACAAACAACAAAAATAATAAACGATTGAGTATTACAAAAAAAAAAAAATAGATTTGAGACACTAATTATACATAATTCAATTCGGAATAGTTACTTGGCCAAGGCCAGTAACTGTTTACATTTTACCTTAAAAGCCCTCTCGGAGTCACTAAAGATGTCGATGTCATGATCGTTCAGGCTGTTGTAAGTTTGTATGCATCTGTTTAGCGGCGAAAACCTACCCAAATTTGTTCTCACAAGTGGAATTTTGAAAATATTAGTCATAGGGTGCCTAGGGATATGATAAGGGATTACAATAGACGCCTGCTGTAACAAACCGGGCAAATCCAACCCGCCATGAAGAAGTTTGTGCAATGACATCAAATCCAAGAGTTTACGTCGATCAGCTAAAGAAGTTATGTTAAGGTGAGAAAGCCTAGAGTTATAATCCTTTAAGTTTGGGCAACTTTTTATTTTGTATGTTATGTGGCGAGTAAAACTTTTTTGTATACGTTATATTCTATTTATATGAATCTTGTGAGAAGGGTTCCATATTACCGAGGCATATTCCAATGTACAATGTACAACGTACTTCAATATATACCAAAAATAAATGGACAAATTGCACGTTATCTAAATAGATTTTTGTTTCGTATTGCGCATAACTACTATTATTAATACTACTACTAGTTTTCTACTTGCTACGACCCAAACATACTTCCTTCCCTATCTTCCTCGATTTCCATTAATACTTTCATGCACGCTCGTCGGTTACGGGTACTCCTGACCTGACCTGACCTTCCTTCAGTATACTCGTATCACCTATTTGGTTCAATTATGTTCGTTTTGCCTTTTACATTTCTTTCGTCCATTCTTTCTACATATCCAAACCATCTAAGCATTCTCTTCGATTTCGCCAAGCGTAGAAGGAACTATTATTAGCTAGCTTCCGCCCGCGGCTTCGCCCGCGTGAAATTAGTTTTTGTCAATCCTGGGTCCCTTATGTCTAAGGTACCAAGATTCATGGTCTTATCTTCAATTCAACCCATATTTCACCCCCACACTGGTAAAATTTCAAAATGCTAGAACAAATATTTTATTTTTCTTATGATGTGATATTTAACGAACTAGTTAAAAATGCTAGAATAAATGTTTAATGATTTCTTATCAAGTGCTTAAATATAAAGTTTCATGGTTTTATCTTTTAAAATTAAGAAATCCCATACAAACATTCAACCTCTATTTCAACTCCTTCATACCTTTTTATTCGAAATAAAGAGTATGTTCTGTCTCAGGGTCTAAAGATTGTCTGTACCAAATTTCATCAAAATCGGTTGCGAGGTTTAAGCGGGAAATCGTAACAGACAGACATACAGTTACTTTCGCATTTATAATATTAATTGCTACTATATTTTTTATTATTATCAATTTTATTGCTGATGTAACTAGCAGATTCTACTAGGCTACAGGAATCACTTATACGGCCCTACCTGAAAATCGACGCTGCAGCTAGTTAAAGCATTATGTCGGGGTAGCAGCCTATTCGACAACGCTCACGGATTCACCCCCTACATGCACACATGTATATGAATGTATATATGCATCTGTATTTTTTTCTTATCTTTACTTTTTAATTTTCAATTTGTGTTTTTTTAAATGTCCTATTTAAATGTATGTTTTGTTATAGTTATATATATCAAAATAATAACATGTGTATTATATAGCAATGTCATGTTTACTCTGTGGTAACGCTGAATGAGTTGTACCTTACCTTTGAATAATAGAACGTCAGTCTTGTCTCAACTATTACCGTGTTTCAATATGTTTGTGTCTCAATAAATTTATCAATTATGATGAAACAGAAAACTTAATGCCCTCTACGTCGATGTAAAACTTGGATACCTCACACTACTGTATGCATTCCTGATTTATTTATATATTATATATGTACGCACCACACACCCTCGGTTACTTATATTGTCTCATATATTCATATAATCAATACACACACATATATAGACACGCAAGATATAGAAATTTTGTTGATTAATAAAGTTAATATAGGTTATCATTTTGTCGGCAAACCTGAAAAGTTTTGGAAGTCTTCTTCTATAGTTAGCATAACCCTAGTATTGTAACCACCTGCGGGACTCAAGATACAGGCTTTCGTCTAGTTTAAGTTCCGCTGGTACCTGATTCAAAAGCCCATTCTTCTGCAGTATTTATACAATTGTGAAATAAGTTGGGCCATGTCACTCGGTATTTGTTAATGAAACATTATTATTTTTATTTAAATCTATTTCTATCATTCGTTCCATTAGGGCTTATTGTCTCGGTAAAAATGCGTGTCAACCGTTTTACCGAATACGGCATATTGCGTCATCAATAGAAGTCTGTCTGCCGACTGTCTTAAAATACAACAATGGATTCATATTGACTAATAAAATCGAGTTATACGATCAAGGTGGAGGTCGCTAGGTATTGTTAAAATTTTCCGTCACTCGTTCCAATGTAGGAGCACGTATGAGCTAGCTTCGATTATAATACGCCGGAACGGGACCTTAGAAATCTCCCAATTATAGAGCTATTTCGGACACGGGACATGGCATATTCATGTCTAATTCGAAAGGGCTAATATCCTTGTAACCTTTGGATAGAATACGACCTTTATGATAGTCTGTCCTTATGTACGTTGAGGATGTATGTAGCAGTAATATTTTTTTATTTCCTTCCTTGTGACGACTGCGATTGAAACGCATATAATGCTGTCTACAACAGTGGAAATATTTAATTCTAAAATTATTAAAAACCGAGATTAAATCAATGATAATGTACTATAGATACATAATTATCTTTTAATGTAGGTAGTCACGAAATTATTAGAGACTGAAGCAGATTATGCAGAAGTTACGTGACGGAAAGTTACGCTAGTCGAACATAGCACCGGCATCGAATCGAAAAACGACGTCCTCGTGCTCTCGCTATTGCTATGCGACTAAATACAACAGGGCTGCTAGTAAAAAAAAATATCGACTATACCTTTTTAGTATGGGGAATAGGGGGAATTTTAGAATGGGGAGAGGGACCTAGGGACAATGGAAGTAGATTAAACAATATAGGGAGTAAAGAAATGCGCGCGGCAGAGTGCTATATGGGTGAATATACGCTATTGGGATTTTTCTTGGCCCACTTGAAAAAAAATACCTTTTGCTTTGAAATTCATTATTAAGATGAGCAGATCGAGTGTTTTATTGATATTTTTAAGGGCCAGAAGATATTTAATTGTTTGACAGGTTTATGTCTTCCCCCCAATAATCGCCCCAATCGCCATGATGTCGTCACGTTAGTAGAACAAACAGCAAACTAAAACAAATGAAACTAAATCTTATATCGATTTATTAACATCAAATCTAATTTGTGACACTAGCCTGGCTCGCTTGTATTTCCCTTAGCACTTAAACTGCCAGAGGAGTGACGCCAGGGGGGTGACAAAATAATATATAACCTAAAAAAATACACCACCCAAATTTATCTACTCATTTTTAACAATACATTGTATAATTAATGCCATACATAACAGTAATATATAAAAAAATAAACTTACCAGGGGAAATTCAGTAACTACTGGCACAAACACATTGTTCACCAGTGCACCGGTAACTGACATAACATTATTCAAATTATGTACATCGCCATTGGTTTGTATCTATTTCACTCTGTCCAATTAGGCGCTACTCAAGGCCAATTAGGCGTGTAAGCGGTTTTTCCGGAAAATTAAGAAATTTAAATTGAGCCAGAGGAGGTGACACTTTTGTAGGGCCTCGAAAAAAGGTTTTATTTTAACTACTAATTATTTTATTTTACTATCTTTTTTTGATAAAGTATATTGTGTTGTTTGTTCAGTTATAATATTACATTGAAAAAACTATATAATGGTCAAATAATTAAAAAATAATGTGATAATTATAGTAAAATGTATGTATGGGGCCAGCCAGGGGAGTATACATTTAGTACTATTTTCCGTCTATGTAAACAAAATTATCATGATTATCAATAGAATATTCTGCGGGACAATTTAAAAACACTATTATGTATTATCTATACTAATATAATAAAGCTGAAGAGTTTGTTTGTTTGTTTGAACGCGCTAATCTCCGAAACTACTGGTGCGATTTGAATAATTCTTTTTTTGTTGGATAGTCCATTTATCGAGGAAGGCTATAGGC